>JAATLQ010038201.1:7348-83104 GCA_013421005.1 Heliconius erato x Heliconius himera | reverse complement strand
CCGCTGATAGTAGAAACGTGAAATTTGGACAGATTTATATTTTCGAATTCAGGAAATTCGAAAGGGATGAAATAGGGATTGAAAGTTTGTATGGAAAAATCCTTAAATCGCCACAGATTTTTATAAAATTTGAAATTTAGACTCTTGACAATGTGCTATTCCCGCTAAATAGGTATAATAAATTTATATATTATATTATAACACTAATAGTTATATCGTCTACTTTTCATACGTCTACCAAATATAACCATAATATATATGAAAACATAATAACTTCTGCTTACGTAATTACTAGCTAGACCCCCCACCCCCCATGTCATCAAAAATAAGCAAACCCAAGACCCCCCCGCTCCCCTACAGTGCTTACGTAATACTTGAATGGCCCCTCACCCTTAATGTGGTCACTACGGAGAAAGATATAAATGAATTTATTAGTTTCTACCAAAAGTAACACAATAATGCAGCGCTAGTAGATAATTGTCGAATTATTATAAATTAGAAAGTATAATCAAATCGAAATAGAAATAGTATCAATTCCCTCCGCATTTATATTCTTTAAAAGAATATTCTTGGACAGTGTAGGTAGTGCCAGGTACTAACTACGTAGTGCCAGGATGGTGTAAAATATTTATTTTTGTTTTATAACAAACGGTAGCGTGTGTACCCTAACACGGGTTAAGGGCCTCTAATTAAGTATCGATGTAAACACACTGTGTATACAATACAGTACAGTGGGTAAACCTGAACTTGACTGCTACAAAATGCAGGTGATGATAGTTTCAGAAATACTTTAGCTAAGGCTGTGTATACACTAATATATGTACGTATTTTACTTTTAATAGTGAATATAATAAAAAATACTCAAAAATAGTAAAAATAGTGTTGAAACACTTCACGATCCATTTTTCGCCGAATTATACAGGGTAGGCGGAGGAAATGCAATGTTAAGAGACTTCATTCCCCATAATGCTCCCTTTTCGAGACTTTGTGTATCAAATGGCAGAACTCAACGCCGCACTTTGCGTTGTTGCTAGAGATAGGAATTGAAATAATACCTTCCCCCAAGTAGCAAACCAACCCAAAACCGCTCCGTTTACAGTCAGACAGTGCCGCTACGCTACAATAGCTTTTAGATATAATACTTTAAAAATAATAAAAAAAACCGCTAAGAACTTTCTCATACTTGCTCCCCAATAAAGAAAAAAATCATTTATAATTCACAATGAA
Organism: Heliconius erato x Heliconius himera; assembly: GCA_013421005.1. Taxonomy (NCBI): domain Eukaryota; kingdom Metazoa; phylum Arthropoda; class Insecta; order Lepidoptera; family Nymphalidae; genus Heliconius; species Heliconius erato x Heliconius himera. The sequence goes on along the minus strand of JAATLQ010038201.1, from coordinate 81,877 downwards.
ACCTACTTACAAAAAAGTAATACATAATATTAATACTTCAAGTTGAAAACATCGAGATCATTATTCCAGCGGAAGTGAGTTCGATGCCCGGCGCGGTGCTGGCGGAACCTTACCAACCTACTGTGGAATATGTAATCACTTGTTAAAGTAATTATGTATATTGTATATATTACCATTCACTTATTGTGACCGCATGGCGCATGGTCTATATTATATTATTAAATTGTATAAGAGATACTTACAATAAATGTGAATATTAGGGAATTATTATTTTTTTTTACAGTTTTATGTTTTTCCTTCTATAGCAGGGTGGATAGGGTTAAATGGTGTTTAGACTCTCTGTTTTCGCTTCGAAACGCGGTGTTGAGTTCCGCCACACAACGGGCAACTAGCATGTTTATAAAAAAATGCGATTATTTCAACATAACTCCGGCCAGAAGCTATGTTGAAAATATTATCTCCATTCAAAAATACACATCAATGGACTGACAAACAATAAATCATCGTTCGATGTTAATGCATAGTTGTTTTTTGTTTATCGCGCGTCGATCATACGACGGCGCTGTTCCTACTTCGTAATTGAGTCACTTTTAGACTACTGGGCTGAATTACAAAATTCTCTCCTATTTTTGTTTTTAAGAAATTTTATAGTTTTTTTAATCAAAAACATTTTAGTTGGGAGGGCTCCCTCTGTCCCTACTACATGCAAAATACAGCATGAAGCTAAAAAATAACTATATAGTAGTAGACTTTTTTGTACATACCTACTTATTTATAAGAAGAAATGGCCTAAACAGAGGAACAATATAGTGACAGACAGACAACATAGTGATCCTAAATTGCGTTTTAATTTTATTCTTTCGAGATCCTGAACACTAAAAATACTTGGTTAGTAATAAATAAAACGTAATCTATATTTTGAACGTGATATCAATTAGGTGGCTGTCAGCACGATGAGTGGGTCTCAGGTTACTATTTTAATTCCAGGATCCACTTCGTTTTGTTTATAAGGAAAATAGTGTAAAAAATAGAATATAAAAGTCTTTGTTACACTCAAAAACTAACATACACTACAAAGAAAACCATATAAACATTAAAAAAGTAGTAAGTAGTAGTTAATGCTAAGGCGGTCTTGTTGCCTCAAGCAATCTTTAAAAGAACACACACAATAACTTTTGATAAACAATGGGTATTTTTCTCTGCTCTGGAAGGACAAGCGCGGCGTTGAGTTCCACCACACAAAATGCTAAGCCTTAAAAAAAAATTAAATAATAATGTTATAGTTGTATAAATAATAAACTGAATATTTTTTTTCTCAGCATTATTTCTTTACATTATCACATGAAAATTTTTAGTCAGAGAAGAAAAATGTTTTTTTCTAAAAAAAATATTTGAAAAGAGGTCTGTAGTAAAATACGAATATAAAGTAAATACCACACGCCAAAACAACACATTCTTATGGCAACTTATACTTGGGTTAGCGCATTTGACAGCTATGAGCAGGTTCGCTCAATATACGCAACAAATAAACTGTTAAAATATTAAAATCTTTTCTTTGATTACATACATATGAGTACAACTTCGTTTGGCAGCATTATAAAACATAAAATATAGTTCTTCCAGCAAGAATTTTGAGAAATCTTACAGTGTCCTCTACGCTCCTCGAGGAATTTAAATGACAAAAGTCAGTATTCCACGTTCAGTAGCTGTGGCTGTGCATTGTCTGTCTAGACACTCAATAACAAGATTTTTATATAGAACCAGTTGAATTTTAAGAAGCAAGTCCCGTTTTTCCCATTCCCGTTGAAATTTCAGGAAATCCTCTCTTAGTAAGTAATCTACGTACAAGCAAACATGAATTTCAACTTTCTAAGTCCAGTAGTGTCGTCTGTGTGTTGTCTGTCAGTCACTCAAGTAAATGAATAGTGTTATATATATGTGTATAAGACACTCTTCTGTTACTACCCAGTTACAATTATTTCAACAAAACAAAAGAATCTTTTATAAAAGATGAAATGATGATGAGTCAAGAAGTGAAAAACTATCAGCTTATAAGATTCTAGAAAAAAATCAAACTTCCTAGCCAATAAGAGCTGTAAAACGAATCGTTTCAATCTATTAATAATGCATCTCACAATTCACTCAACGGGTGTGACCTCTCGTAAGTCGCCTGTCACTAACCGTTCGAGTTCAATTGGATAATCCCAGTTTAAACCACAGTTAAATCAATATCCACTTTGTTACTATACTTTTAGAATATAATTTTCAATGAACAATGCCATAGGATATATAAAATTTGTCCCATAAAGTTTAAAAGAAGGAGTTAAGGTCCATATTGGCTTAAAAGAAACAGTAATAAAACGCAGATTGATCGACACCGGATATCGTTATTGTCGCGATTTGCGAGTTCCTTTCCTTTGATAGTTTTATTTTTTTATTTTGCTAAGTTTTTTTAAAATCTAGAACTGAATATTCGAATCACGTTTTTTTATCTTGGTGACAATAACATTTTTTTAGCTTCACGCCGTATCACTCTCATGGGTTATGTTCAAGGTAGGCTAAAGCAAACTGGGTAACCCAGTGTTAAGATACCCCGTTACCCTCGTCTTAACATTAGGTTCCCTCTGTATACCCTGTTACGCGTGAAAGAGAGAGAAGTATCTATTAAAATATTACACATATATGTAATCAAATCAAATCTACACCAATCTCCACGTATTTTGTAATATTCGCATAGCGTTCGTTATGCAAAAGTGTTTTGAAAGTAATGCGGTTTTAAAACTAAACAGAACGTGTCTCCGCTACTTTGATGAGATGCTCATAATTATTGTAAAACAAACAAAGATATTTCTTTAAATGGACAGAAATTGAAAAAAGAGTACAGTAACGCTATTATTAACTACCTTGCGTATATATTGTCTAGTATGTTAGATATATTTTCCTTTTAAATTTGAGCGGTACGTGGGGACGGAGGGTCTTAACACTACGCCCCCTTTGCCTACCCCGCTGTGAGTGATACAGCGTGATGCTAAAAAAATAGGTTTTCTAAGGACTAGATTTGTTATTAAAAATATTTTTTCTTGAATTCGAACTATTATTTTTAATAACTGATTTTGATTAAGGCCAAAATTACGCCATTTACGTTTTATACGTAAGTCTAAGTCTTAAAACAAAGATCTCCTATATCCTTTAAAATTATTTTTTTTTCTATAGAAGTAACAGACATCGATGGACAGGTTAATTCGCAACAAAAGTTTGCTGTATTCTTGTCATTGTGCGTAATAATATGACTAATAAATGCACTTGTTCCATGAAATTGACATCATATCTATGTTTATTATGGTATTCAAATCTCCTGATTCATACAGAATTTTGGTTTTCTTCCTTTTATTTCTGTTATTGGGATAAAAATAATTCGTCATTATTATAAAATAAATTCAAAATGAAAAAATTGCTTTTCAAATTGCTTTTCAAAGATTTCTTTTAAAGTAAAAATTAAAAAAACCTGTAGACCTTAATACCTTAGTAATTACAAAATTTTAAAAGTACAAAAAATATTCACATATACACTAGGCGTCTAGTATACGTAATAAATAATAATTATAATAATGTACAGACATATGCACAGAGTATTTACCTATATGTATAACAGTCCAGTAACTGACCGGAAACCGTGCAGCCTCTAACGGAAATACCGCAATTTCATCTTATTTTTAAACTTGCTAGCGTAATTATGAAGATTAATTTGCTCAACTTAGAATGACGCCAGTGGTATGTACTAGTACTAGTTTATAAGGAAACATATCTTAGAATTTTTATATATTATAAATATTGTGCTTATCCCCAATCTGAGGAATTAAAATATATAATTACTAATAGCACTAGTAAAAGAGCACAGTGTTAAGTTCCGACATTCGCCCCACGTAAAGTGGTGAACGGAGTGTCTTAACACTAGGTTCCCTCTACCTACCGACATTTTTTCTACCTATTTTTTACTACAATATAATAAAGTAATTTCTCAAAAAAATCCTTATCCATACTTTAATAAAACTGTCAAGTTCACGATCAAAAAGATTAAGAAAGAAAGTAACAGTATTATTTCACATGAATGCTCATCAACAATTACGAGTAAGTTATGTAAGTCAGATCTGACTGACTATAATATCGTGGGTACTATGGGAACGGTAACATAAACCACTTTACATACAATTAAGATTAAGTGACGTTACTTAAGGTTAAGATGTTACATTTTATTATTTGAAATTGCCCAAATTAGAGGCTCTCGTGGCGCAGCGGCACAGCGTCTTATTGTGAACACGACAATTATAGGTTCGATTCTTTTTAGGGGGAAGTAAATTATTTTTCTTGCTCTGCTAACAAAGCAAAGCGCGGCGTTGGCTCCCTCACAGTGTCTAATTTTTGCCTAATTTTCGATACTTGGCGTCATGAGTGGTGGAACTCAACGCTTTGTTTTGTTAAAGGAACGAGCAAACGAAACTAAGTCATTCCCGAGTGAGAACCAAACACATAACCGTCGCTTTTACAGTCAGAAGCTGTGCCGCTGCACCACAACGGCATCTCATTATATTACTTAAACATCCAAAAAACCCTAATAGAATCATTCAACGCGACATTAATTACTCTCATATATTTACAAAACAACTTTACTCTCAATTAGTTTGTAAATGTCTAACATTTTTCAAGTCACTGCTTACGACATTTTCCTAATAGAAAAAAGTTGATGTACCAAAATGGGTTTCGCGATTATTTTCGCAATGGTACGATTCGAGAGAGAGCGTAAACGACCCACATCTCGTGTTTGTATAACACATACAGTATCTATTTAGTATATATTTATGGATATTATTTAATAGGTATTTAACCTAATTCTAAGCCTACCTGGCTTAGAATTCGGTTGATCTTTGAGCACAGTATCGATGATAGGTACTAGAAGGTCATATAAAAGGCATAAGGTCCCCTTTAGGTCATGTATAAAAAGGGGTTGATGACAGTGGATGACGCGAAAGAGGTAATCAGAGCTTAAAGTGCCAATAACATGACCAGGAATGTAAGAAATACAATTTTTTGTACAATTATAAATAGTTGTAGCACCCCTGATGAATGCAAATAACTTAGTTACATAAAAAATTAAGTCAAGTTAAAAATTAAGTAAGTAAAATTTAATTAATAAGCTTATGAGATTAGTGCGCCCAAACAAATAAACTTTTCAGCTTTGTATTTTTTCACACCGTATCCTCCGCACATAGCAGGGTAGTCAGAGGGAATCTGGGAACGTAGGGTTAAGACACACTGTTCCCCACATTCTGGCGAATTCTCGAGGCATTGCGTCTTGGAACTCAACGCAGCGCTTTGTTTTATAATGTTAAATATAGATTAGAATAGACGTATGGAGATCTATACTTCTATACTAATCAGAAAATTTCAACAGAGTTTTAATAAAAATATATTTTAACATTTTGGAACTTGACAAATTATCTCAATTAATTGTTGCGGTTGGAAAATTTCATCAGACTATATTATATGTTAAAATATAAGTAAACGGTTATGATTAATTTATAACGATTTACATATTTCATTATTAACTAAATTTTTAGTGACGAAATTTGCTAATTTTAAGTCCTTGGTGTCATAACATTGTGCATTTCGTCAGTCACTGATATATGAAAATATTGACAAAATTATTTGAATGTGGGTAATCATTATTTATTTACAGTTTCATGTTGTATTCCGCATATTCCTACATGCGGGTATGCAAAAGGGACCTAGTGTCAAGACACTCCGTTCACCACTTAGCGTCCGGATTTGAGATTAAATATTTTCTTTTCTTGTATAAATCAAATTTCGACGGTATTTAATGACGGTTTAACAAGATAATATTTTTTTTATTTTTTCTTGTTTATACTATATTGTCTTTATTATGATCTTTATTTTGAGTTAGACCTTTTTATCTTATAAACTAGCCTACTGTACAAAATACAACAGATTTATAACGTTAAAAGAAGCCAAAAAATTTAAACGGTAGCTTTCTATCTAACCTTTTAGTCAAATTCTACGGATACGATCTCAGTGGGGCGGCCATTCCCATTCTCATGCTTAAATATGGTTTAACAACGGCATTAGTTCATATCATAGAATCAGACATGTTTGGACATGTCTAGATGTAACGGGGTATTCTGGGTGGTAACAGGTTGCGGCTACTGTAGTTGGTGTAAAGGATTGTTGATAATAATCTATTGTATTTTATCTAGTTTATATAAGTATGGCGAGGCCGTCGTGGCGCAGTGGCGCAGCTTGTGACTGTAAAGTGTAAATACGATATTGTTTTTTTTTCGTTATTAAATTATTTAATAATATAAACGACGACGTTGAGTTCCACCACTCAACACCTGATGTCTCGAAAATTGGGTGGAAAGTGAGGAACATGTAAGAAAATGTATGGCTGTTGAATTTTATTTACTTAACTTAAAACAGCCTTATTAATGTAATATTTATGGACACAATTAATAATGAAATTTGTTAATATCCTGTGCGTAAGATTTTTCAACAGAAAAAAATAAATAAATGAATGTATTCAATATTATAAGTTTATTGATACTTTCTTTTTTTTGTTTTACATATCTACTGATCCTTGTTCATTCTAGTAGTACTTGTAGTATCTATATGCCCCAAACGGGAATTGAATTCACAACCGTCGGTAACAGTCACACATTTATCACACCCGATTGTATTTTTATTTATACATATATTTTAAACGTATAATTGATTTGAAAGAGTCAACGTTCCCACGCCTCTTAGCTTGCGACACCCCTTTCTAAGAACCCTTACTTAACTTCAAAACTAATTGCGTCGGTTAAATATTAAACTAAACAGTTAAATTAATGGTGACATGTTAATCTATTGATCGATGGTAGTGGGTTCCATTCCAACTTGAGGAATTAATTATTTTCATATAAATGTTATATCGCATTTAAACTTATTTCCTCGCTTAGTAGCTTAAATTGCGACACTAAATTCTGCCACTCAACGCAATATATATGTACACATATCTCTAATTCAAGCTGAAAGAGGGAAACGGAGTGTTTTAACACTTTTCACACAAAGAAAATTTAACAACTAATTGATAGGTTAAGCCTATTAAAATTACGAAACGTATTAAAATATTATCAAAAATAAGATGTGAAAAAAAATTTAAAACTTAATATTTCAATACTAACCTCAAGTAAATCGTACAAAAAATCAACATAACTCATTTTAGCAATGGACACAAAGCACAGTCACTAACGAAAGATCACTAAACACTAAATTAAAAAAAAATGTATTGGCTAACGTAACATCGAGTTATGCCACACCCGATCTACCTACGCGGAATACTTTATAAGATAGGTATTAACAAGTTCACATTTCTATATTCTATTCAAGGTGCTAATTAGAGGTGAATATTTTAAATAATTAATTATTCATTATAAATTTCGGGTATGTATTAAACAGAGTACTATAGGTATAAAATCAGCTTCACGCTGTATCCTGCACAAAGCACGGTAGACAGAGAATCTATTGTTAAGACACTCCGTTCCCCAGTTTCCGCCGAGTTCTGGAGACATTGCTTATTGTTTGCGGGAACTCAACGCCGCGCTTTGCCGACACTACACTAGAGCGAAAAAATGAAGATATAAATGTAAATAAATATTTCATTTCCTCAAGTGGGGATCGAACCCACAACCAGTGCCCCAGCGCCACGACTGGCCTCTTATTACTATTTTATCAATATTACTTGTAATATTAGGTTATATAAAAATTAAGATTAATCTTTATTTTTTTTTATAATCTTCTCACTCTAGTAAACCCACAAATATATCTTACAAATATGAATTATAAATTAAAAAATATATAATTTCAAAAAGGTCTAAACATAATATAATGTATAATTATTATTATCATCATCGCCCTCTTTTAAGATCAATTAAAAAACTGTACATAACTGTATTTATTCAAAACAAAATAAAAAAAATATATTTAATTCTACGTATTTTAGTTCATAATGCATCCAGCTAACATATGAAGAAACTTATAAGAACCAAAACAACAATTTCATATTGGCGTAAGTGAGGCGAATCTTGTACCAAACCGGTCTCAAAAGTAGGCTTGTAAAATTCACTTCCTATACCGTACAGAACAGAACTACAGACTGCAGTGTAACTAACGCTTGCATACTGTCTCGAAAAAGGGTTAAATGGATAAAACAGTTATTTTTCCAATTTGAGGTCAATTTTATTCTAAAATATCCTTAAATTTAACGAATTTATATGTTTCCAAATGGATAAAATCAATAAATCAGCTTCACGCTATATCCCGCACACAGCAGGGTAGGCAGAGGGAACCTAGTGTTGAGACACTCCGTTCCCCACTTTCTGTGCGTTGCGTTCATTGCGTGTTGAGTGGCGGAACTTAACGCTGCGCTTAGCCGCGACACCAGAGCGAAGAAATGGAAATATAAATTTAAGTAAATATTTCATCTCCTCGAATGGGGATCGAATCCACAACCAGTCTGTTTTACAGTCACACTTCGTGCCTCTGCGCCACGACTGACCTCAATCCATCCAAATGGGTCTATAAAAGAATTAGTTGGTGGTTCGAATCCTGATAAGAATAGGTTATATAGGCAATCGTATCATAAGCATATTGTATTTTTATAATGTATCTGCAATAGATGATATGTGTTAAATAAAGTGCAGCATTAAGTTCCGCTATCTAGCACGATTTGTTCCTAAACGGATGGAATGGGCTAAACTTAGTGACTTGTCACTATCTATTTACACAAAAATTAAAAATATAATCTAAAACAATTAAAAATAGCCCTAAAACATAATCGAATCTCCATTCACTGCTTACGTTCTCATCAATCTGATCAAATAAATAATTCCACTTAACTCAAACCTATCAAACTACTTTAAAATCAGTAGAACAACATATAATAATACGTTGTAATAATAGACAGTAACAGTCAAATGACTGACAAAAGTACGGGCTCCACCGTTTCTTAGCCCGAGGCGCGGATGCGCTTTTTGTTTCTTTTCCTTTAACCTCCGTGGGAACGTGAGAGAGGACGATATTAAATACAAACCAATTATTTGGGTCGCAAATTTCGATTTATAATGCTTGGGGCTGAAGATTTCTTTTTCTTTATTTATAAATATGTTAAGACACAACACACAACACAACTTTCCATCTTAGAGATATTGTTAGGTGGCGTAACTCAACACCGCGGTTTTTTTTATTATAATCATAATAAAAAGGGTGGTTGCTATAAAATCATCCCTTGAGTGGAAATCAAATTTACATCCACTACATTTATATGTATGTATATATACAACAACTTGCCACGTTCAATAAAGATTTAAATCTTGGAAGCCAAGGGCATTTTACGAATTCTGACCACAATGGCGAAGCGAATGCGACAACGGATTACAACATTTAAAGCTAAGAAAGAGATGGTAATTAAGCTTACAACCGCTAATTGTTTTAAGAACTATAATATGAATAACATACATGTAGATACTAGATACATATTGTAATTATTAGGCATAGAAATGTTTGAGTCGCGCTGGTAACGAGCGACGTTAAGTTGCGCCACGATACAAAATATTGTTTAATAAGAGAAAAAAATACTCAAAATAATATAAATTTAATTCAATTTAAACAAATCATAAGAAACCGAACCGAACTTAATATCCAAAACACAAAAATTAAAGTTCATCAATATAGCAACCCGGTAATCTTTTGTTTTGACTGATTTAGCATTCAGATGTGCAACATCGGTCGGTCCGGTCGTACAGAGTACCTACTACCGATAAATATTAAGGCGAATCGCGTACGCATTACAACACGATGACTAAACCGGCATATTTTCGACTCTCACAACCTGTGTATAGTTAATGACTAAGACGAAGAATTGGCTTTGACACGATTGTAAATATTCACCTTTATTATTATGTATAAAATAATAAAAAAGAACTAGTTTTTACATACGCTTTTGCTTAGGTCTGGGTTGACCCATTGTATAGTGCACGAGGTAACTCTGACCGCTAGTTCTGTGATTTGTTGTAATATTGAGTATAGCTTTCTAATAAGAAAATATTTTTTCAATACGAATCAGTAGTTCCTGAGATAAGCGCATTTAACCAAACAATCTTTCCAGCTTAACAATATATTTTTCTTCTATATTTGAAATCAATAGGAGTACAAGATGCTCATATTGATTTGATATATCCGTAAGAGAAGTTTAATAATATAATATGGTAACATTTTTGTGCAACGAAATTTAATGCGGTTTTCACTAATAGACATATCTTCGAATATAAGGTTTACATATGTAACTGGTTATGGGTTCGATCACCACTCTAGGAGATGAAATATTTTACTTAAATTTATATTTCCATTTCTTCGCTCTGGTGTCGAGGTTAAGCGCGGCGTTGAGTTCTGCCACTAGGTTCCCTCTGCCTACCCGGATACCTACCTGCGGGATACACGTGAAGCTGATAAAAAAAATATAATATAATCCTAATGAGCGAAGCCACAAGCCTAAAAAAACCTAATAAGACATAATATAAGTAGGAAGTAAACTAGTTGTCAAAATAAACAGCCTAAACTAGTACAGCCATAACATTAACTATCATAAACATATACACATCTATAATAGAATAGAAAATTAGACACCAACAAAAAAAAAATTCTCACAAATGTCACCCAGCTATAACTTAATAGGCACTTAAGATACTAAAAAGTACACGGTACGAGTCGACTTCACGGCGTACGAATAAAACGACTCGCCTTGACAATGACTTTAAACTGTAATAAAAAAAAATTAAGATTTAAAACTTAAGTAACATTACTTAATAAATATGTGTGCCAGTGAATTAACTGGAATGGCATAATGCGATACGCTTGAGAGATTTTCTCACAGAGGAAAAATGTAAACTAAATTATATATAACGTGATATACATACGTACGGACGTTTAAAATTGAACGTTGTTTCTACTTTTGTTGAAAATATTGAAGATTAAGTGATAATTTTAGTATTATTATAATATATTTAAGGCCGGTTGTGGTACAAGAGTGCGATTGTAAATACGTTACAGGTTGTGGATACGATTCTCAGTCGAGGCATGAAGCATGGAGCATGAAGTATTTCATATTTTTATTTTCTCGTTCAGGTAGCGAGGCAAAGGGCGGCGTAGTATTCCGCAATTAAACTCGCAATGCCTCCAGAAAATGTCTTAACATTAGGTTCCCAGGTTCCCCCTGTTATGTGCTGGATACAGCGTGAAGTTATAAAAAAGTGTATATATTTTTAAGCATTATAAGTAAGAATAGACTAAAACTCGTTGTGAAGGTCACCGGATGTAGATGCGGTCAAGTCGTTCGGACCGCGATTGGTTTTATACTCGCATCCGGTCAATTGAGCTTCAAAATTACTAATTAAGGATTCATGGGTGCAGATAATAAATCAATGGGAGCTAGTGAATGACTAATCCGAAGGCAACAAACTTATATTTCGGCTTTTAAACCTAAATTATATGCTAAACAGGTAGTATATATTCTTATCGTACATATTATGCGATAAAAGTTTAGTAGACAAAATATAAACTTAACAAAATTCTCATCGAAGTGCGGGGTTCAGTTCTCTTAAAAGAGAAGCGGAATTGAACGCTGGCGCCGACGATCTGCAACTGCTTTGCAAATTTGCAACTTTGAAATCTAAATTTCTGAACCAAATAGTCGAATTTTTATTAATTGTTAACTTACACAAAAAAATTGTGGCAGTTTTAGGTGAAGCTTTCACCACTTAAAGAAACGGCAAGTAAAAGAAAAAAATCTCGAAACTATCTTACATTTCACTTAATTTCAAAGTCATTATTAAATATGTATACAAATAATAATAAATCTATTAAAAAATAAAATCAGCTTCACGCTGTATTCCGCACACAGCAGGGTAGACAGAGGGAACCTAGTGTTAAGACACTCCGTTCCCCACTTTCTGCCGAATTCTGGAGGCATTACGTGTTGAGTGGCAGAACTTAACGCCGCGCTTAACCTCGACACCAGAGCGAAGAAATGGAAATATAAATTTAAGTAAATATTTCATCTCCTCGAGTGGGGATCGAACCCACAACCACTCAGTTTTACAGTCACATCTCGTGCCGCTGCGCCACAACTGGCCTCGAATCTATTTAATGATATCGAATCTAATAAAATCTATTAAATGATACAAATTATGAATATATAGCATATAACAAACGTCACACTCAACGTAATGCGAAACAGGACGGAAGTGTTAATGAAAATATACCGTTATCTGATGACCGACCAGTATGTATAACGGATTGATATATATGAATTTAATATGTAAATAGTAAAAAATTGAATCAAGAATCAAATCAAATCAGCTTCACGCTGTATCTCGCCCACATCAGGGTAAGAAGACGGAACCTAGTGTTAAGACACTCCGTTCCCAATTTCCACCGAACCCTGGAGGCATTGCGCGTTGAGAAGCGGAGCTCAACGCCGCGCTTTGTCTCGACACCTGAGCGAAGGAATGGAGACATAAATTTAAATAAATATTTCATTTCCTCGAGTGGGGATCGACCCCACAACCACTCATGTTTACAGTTATACTTTGTGTATTATTCCTATATTATTCTATAATTATTATTCCCAATAAGAAGATCTTTTGTACAAAATCAAAAGAATTATTATTTAATTCGAGATGAAACATTTACATAACATAAAGCAAAGTCAATTCCTACCGTTTTAATTTTTAAAATCTCTAACCAGATATTAATACGATTTCCTCTAATAGAGATTGTGTTTCCAGAGAAAGTTTTACATACACAATACAAGCATAATATTATAATTATTATTGCAGTCCAAGCAAAGCCACGGGCGTTACATTAGTTAATAATAATTTAGGAAAAATTAAAGCATTAACTCAACTTGAAGAGCGATCAACTTAAACTATTCAAATATCAATAGACATTGAAAACAACAAAGAAGACAAAATGTATCTTCCATGGGATGGACAGAATAATTAAAGGTAGTTTATTATTAAATTCCATCATTTATACAAAGGAATCGTTCAAGATGAACGTAAAATGATACGTTGTCAGTTATTTATTGTATCGTAATTACGGATTAGATATGGCATGGATAAAGGATAAGCCCTTGCATTCATTTTATTTCACACGATCACTCACTCAGTTGATCGGTGTAATTGATTTTTTTATCATGTTTTCTTGTCAAAAACTTTTAAAAAAATTGTGGTTTTTTAGTTAATTACTGACTATAATGATTTCAGACGTAAATAGGTGATCTGAGATAAATCTCTAAATAGGGCTGATTGAAAAACGACCTAAATTCTATATGTCCTTAAGACATCTTAGAAAATACGAGAACTTATGATCCTTAAAAAAATTCAATTGGAATTAAAACCATTACCTAGATTCTAAATTTGACGGTACAGCCTCACTATGCTTTTATTATGTGAAATATTGACACGATTGTTAAAAATTTACGACTAGATCAATAGATCACCAAAATAGTACTCCATAAAATATCAAAGCCGCTTTGGGGACCAAGGGCTTGTACTACAGGCGTACACTAACAAACACTGCCTCGATATACAACAGACGCGAGGGGTGTTCTGTTTATACGAACACAGTGTAAATAAATCTCGAGTGCCCTTTGAACTACTTTGAATATTAATTTTAAAAATATATCAATACGTATTGACTAGTTTTTGTAAGGTTTGACCGATCTAAGAATATATTTTTTAGACATATTGTTTAATCTCTTCATAATTTTCTTTGTTAAGCTTAGAATAAGTTTCGAACTTATAAATTTTACAACATATCAAAGTAAATAAAGAATTTTTCAAAGCGTTATAACTCATGACAGATCCTTTAAAAGGGAACACAACAATTTCGGTAACAAAAAAGCAGCATCTGCCGAGATCAGCTGATCGATATTAAAATCATGGTCCATGGTCTCATTCAGGTATACTTTTTTCAACAGTCAGCTGCTGCGCGTGCCTCAAATCTTCAAAGTACCGATAGCCCAACATCTGCTCTGGCAGGTGACTCGCATTCACCAAAATTAAAGATACCTTTCAAGATATTTCGAACATCTGCTGTATTACAATAATAAGTGGTATGAAAATGCGTGGACGTTTTTGGGCAAAGCAATTTTACAAGTTTTTGAAAAAATATGTGAAATTTGAAGCACCTTTCTGCGGGACGTCGTATTTGTGATGGAATGTTGATTATTGTGTATGTTTTTTGGTTCACTATTGATGAAATTTCTTTTGTGTCGCTGTACGTTTAAGCAATGTAGAATTGATGAAGAATGTAAGTCAATTAGGTACGTAGTTATGTATGTACATACATATATGTATATGTATTGCATTTTCTTCTGTAATTAATTATAATGATATGTCATTAATGCAACTTTTTATCTTAAAATATGAAACATATAATATTTTATTAAAATTTATAATTTAAATTCTTACATTAAATATTTTCTGTCTGTGTCTGTTACCATATCAATTCTGTTCATAATATTTCAGCACATTATGACATAAATCTGAACTTGAATGTCAATTACAGATCAAATAATTATTTTCCCTATATTAAACAGAAGAGTCGTGGCGCAAGGGTACAAGCGGGCGACCCTAAACGCACGAAAGTGAGGAACAGAAGTACCTTAATGAGAACGGAGTGTCTTAACACTAGGTTCCCAAGATCCCTCTGCCACTCCTGCTATATGCGGGTACAACTCGAAGGTAAAAAAAATAGATATAGAGACTAAACAAATACATAAACCTTTGGCAATGACAATATAAAAAATAGGTATAGATTATCAGTATTATCCCTTCTCATACATCCGGGGCTTATCACTTGTGAATCTTTTTTTTCGCATCCGCACCCATGTGTGTTATATTGAATATCTTCCTCGCATATTCTGAGGGTCATATCCGTTAGATATCATATATCGCTTATTTGCTGCAACAATGACGTAGTTGTACGTATTTTTAAATGTATGCGGTAAGAAAGAAAATAGATTTAAATTGTAAATAGCTTTAACTCTTACGATTTATTAATACTATTATTATTAGAACTTTAACTATATTTATGGATTTGAATTGCTTCTCCTGAACTTTTTAACAAAAGTGTAGATAGGTCATTGTTGCACCAAATGGGCGATATCATAAGCACGTATAAATTTGTGGCGGTTGCGGCGCGATTCCCGCTCGGGGATATTATATGTTTAATATGCCTTTGCTCAGATAACGAGGCAAACCAAGGCGTTGAGTTCCGCTGCACAACTCACAATGATTCGAGAATTAGATGGAAAATGAGGAACGGATGTCTTAACGGAAACGGAGTGTCTAAGTCTAGGTTTCCAGGTACCCTCTGCATAAACTGCTAAGTGTGGAATATAGCGTGAAGTTGAAAAAAGTGATTATGACGCATTTTGCTAGGTTTACGCAAACCCTGACCCGAATTTAAACACTATAGCTGATAATTTAAAGGAAAAAATGTCAAATACGTCCCAAACATTTTTAGTTATCTTGTTGACAAGATTAGTCGAATACCTTATCCTGTATCTGTAGATAATATTATCAAAAGAGATCAAATAGAAGTTGTTAGTAAATGTGTTATTTCAAATAGTTTACATATAACAAAACTAATTATAACAAACAAAACTGTTAAAATACACAAATACATTTTTTCTACTTAAATTGGCACACAGCGCAAGTCTCCATATTCAGCGGAAAGTGGGAAACGGAGTGACTTAACACTAGGTTCCCACCCGCCTTATTTAACCTAATCTATTACTTATAAAAAAATGCAATTAAATGGTCCCACATGTGATGTGTGCGTTTTTATAACGTTTGCGAATTACTACATTAGCAACCACGCATTAAACACAGCCTTCAAACATAAACATAATGTGATATTGCGCAATTTTATTGAAAACTATGCCTAATAGTCGTACATACCTACTGAATAGATGTTTTATATCCATTAAAATAAATTAACTTATGTACATTAAAATATTTTAGTTTTTTTTAGCTTCACGCTGTATCCCGTATATAGCATGGGTTACCTCTGCCTACCCAGAAGTAACCCATTAAGATATTTCCATTCTCCACTTTTCGCCGAATTTTGGAGGCGTTTTATGTTGAGTGGTAACTGTGTGCGGAACTCAACGCCGCGCTTTCTTCAACGCAGAGCTAAAACTTAAATATTTCATTTCCTCGAGTGAGATTCGAACCCAAAACCCGCCGCTTTTACAGTCGTACCCCTGCGCCACGACTGGCCTCGTGGTTATATACACACACATATTGTGATGTTTTTGAGATCTTTACTTGGTGAGAATCATATTTTACATTAATGCATATTTTACAGCTTAAAATAATATCAAATCGGTAGTTAAGTTGGGTATAACCCAATACCTATTCCAGTGAGTTTATCTAGTACTAAACAAAAGAACGAAGAATGAGAAAGGTGGATGCAAAGCTAATTTATCCCAATAATAATAAGTATTTCAGCTACAATGTTAATAAGAACATTCAAAACTTATACTTTCGAGTGCGTGTATACTTTAAAATATTTTAAAGTACGTAATAACAGATCAATCTTAAGAATACCTTGTCAAAACGACCGCTCAACTTAAGAATTTCGAAAGTCTCTATATTCTTATAAATATATTAAATAAGAAAAAATATATTTTCAATGAGATACAAAGAAATTTTGCGGTATTCGAGGTACCTACTACTTACAGGTTTCTATAGGTGAACAGCTGACGGCACAAAAAATACACCCTCTTTTATGTGACTATTCAGTGCCACTTACATTACAGGCACCTTAGGCTTTATCAGTTGGAAGTAAAAATATTCATAAAGTTAAATTCTTTTACTTTAATCTCTTTAATACGAAAATTTAAAAATAAAGTTTATTTTTCTCTTAAATACGAAAATTTTTATTTAATTCTATTAAATTGCATTTACTTATACTTATTTCCACGTTGTATTTCCCATATGCGGGGTAGGCAGTGGGAATTTTCGAGACATTGCTTGTTAAGTGACGGAGCTCAACACCCCGCTTTGTCTTGTTACCAGAGCATACAAATAAAGTAATTTTCCGTGTAAAAATCGAACTCACAACCGTCGCGTTTAGCCAGACGCTATGCTCCTACGGTACTACGGCCGCAAGTAAGAGTTTAATAATGCTCAAATATCACAAGTGTCCTCAATGATCCTGCCATTAAAATAGTTTTTATGCGCGTCTCTATTAGTGTTATAGATGTTTAGCCTTCTTGCTACAGTGTACCGTTTAGTTTTAATTAAATGTCATAACAATTAAAAATGAACTATATTATCTAGTAAGAACTAAGAGGCCAGTCGTGGCGCAGAGGCACAAAGTGTGACTGTAAAACCGACTGGTTGTGGGTTCGATCCCCAATCGAGTAGATGAAATATTTACTTAAATTTATATTTCTTCGCTCTGGTGTCGAGGACACGCGCGGCCTTAAGTTCTGCCACTCAACATGCAATGCCTCCAGAAAGTGGGGAACGGAGTGTCTTAACATTAGGTTCCCTATGCCTACCTTGCAGTGTGCGGGATACAGCATGAAGCTGATTTATTTTAACTATATAATATTTGAGTAACAATCAAAATAATTTAGATAAAATTTAATTATATAATAAAAAAAATTAAAATTATAGTACCTACAAATGATATTAAATGTATCATGGTCGTTCTAATATATCTATAACGTGTACGTAATATACGAAAAAAAAATTATAACTGCTTTTAAATAACTTAACATTTAATTTGCAGCAACTTATATTGATTTATCTGTATTTTAATAACACCAATTTAAACATAACTCTTCAAGTTATTCTACAGATAATAAATAAAATATAACATTTACATATAACACAACGAAAGTGACTACCAAGTTCCAACATAAAATTATTTAGGTATTTTATAGTACCGACTGTGGCGGAACGAAACATCTGCTTGTCAAATTCCACTGTGGCATGTGCAAGCTACTGGTGGGAAGCGAACCGTACACACACACGACTACGTTGAAAAATAGTTATTTAGGAAACGTATTAAATAATTTAACGTAGAGGGATTTGAACCCGCGACACTAAACCACACGTTCTCAGCGTAGGGTTTAGTGGTCAGAGCGCTGGGACGGTTTCCAAGAAATGGCTGCCGCGGGATCCAATCCCGCTACGTTCAGATTTTTATACGTTTTCTAAAGAAGTATTTTTCTTTCCTAAATAACACTTTTAAAATGATAAGTTGAAAGATCGTAATCGTTGCTAAGCCACGTGATACAATGAAAAGGAAAACAGTAAAATACTAATTGAGTTAGAGGCTTGATACATTATATATGCTTAATAAAATTTTGCATATAAAATATAAATAGAAGCTGTCGTGAATAAAAAAGACAGACATTGCGACAGCGCCTGACTAGACATGATGGATGCGGGTTTGATTCCCAGTTAACGTTCAGGTCAACAACTAACAAGTCTCTAAAATTGGGGAACGTATTACGTAAGTATACGTTCTCTCTGCCTACCTTGCTGTCGGAATACAGCGTGCAGCTAAAAAAGAACTCGGGCAATATTTAATAGGAAAGTTAACTTTTGTTTGTATGATTTCTTTAAAAAAAACAAAGATTTCTAATTTTTCTAAGTCATTTCTACTGTAACTATCTTATCACCTTATTAAATATTATGAACAGACATATAATATTTATATTTATTATATAATATGGCGTGAATTGCAACCATATTGCAACAACTTGAGTTTCATAACCTAAACTCAACATCGGCCATTGAAACGCAATCCGCATTCCACGTTTAAAATTTGCACTTAAAAATAATTTACCGCCAAAAAATGACGTTTGAATATTTTATCTTTTTTTTTCTTGTTTCTTTACAATCATTCGAAGACAACGCGCTATAAAGCCAAAAAGATTTCAGATTGATGGCTTTCTTTATTACCTATTATGGTCTTATTTTATTGCACGTTTCTTAATTTACAATCGAAGGGACTTTTTGACATATTGTTAAATAAAAATATTCATATAAAATTTTATTAGTTATTGCGAAAGTTTATGGTTGTAAAAAATATGGAATTGGTTCAAAGAAAAACCCCATTAAAAGATTGAATTTGAATGAATTAAGCAACTTTGACGCGGGTTTTTATTGATTGTCATAAGTTTAAAAGTTTTATATCGTAATATGTCATAGTACTTTTTTTTAAGTGCTTTTAATATCTAATTTTTTTTATTCTCATATGTTTAAGATCAAGCGTGGATTTCTCAAAATCGATTATTTTCATATTTAATTACTTATTTAAAATTTTGTTTTTTGTTAAATGTTGACTAAAAAGTTTAATAGAATTGACGCGTATAATAAACGTACTGGCTATGATAGGGTAGATGCGTTAATATAAAAAACGAAGATTAAAGCGATAATCAATAAAACAATTATTATAAAACAAAGTCTTAATGTATTTAACTAATGGGAGTGTATTTTATATAATAAAAACTTTTATTTGATTTGAATTTTCAAAATCTATTTTCGAATTTTAAATGTTTCCATAACCAAACATATATTTTTGTATGAATTAATTTCAAAGATTATCTGTTTTGCTGCTTCTACTATATTGAAGTATATTTTAATAAAGCACTTGTATGTAACAATATGACATACATTTTAATATAACAAACACACTTATCCGGTTCACTTTCAAAATCACAAAACGCTAACATTATAAATTTAACCGTCAAACAGGCCCTTCTAAAAGTATGTTTATATTTTAAACCTAATATAGACTTAGACTTGAGTAAATGAGACCTAAATATTTTTCTTAAATTGAGTTTAGAAAGGTATTTCATAGGTGAAAGTCATGTACTCGGTATATTCGTTTGCAAAAACTCGCATCTCTGCGCGGCCTTGCCAAGGTGACTGCAAGGGGGACATAACGGTGCCCCGACTGCCTCGCCGACGACACCTTACTATACATCCATTGATGATTTACAAAGTAATATATAAAGAACGTCTAGTACAAAACCTTCAATGAGCATAACGTAATTTTATGCTACGATTGCTTTCTACGTGGGAATGATGACACGTACCAGTCATTCCCTTTCCAGTCAACTTTAGTTAATAGTTTAATAATATGGCTGTTCAGTTGATCATTTTGAGCACGTATTTGTTTGTCTTTTATGGAAAACCCAGTTAGAAGTAACTGTTGCGGTTAAGGGTCTACTTTAGCGATTGTAAATATCACACTGTTGGTGTAAGAACAATGGTGAATTGAGATGGTTATTCATATTTCACAAGATAACTGTATATTACATAAGTTAAGTAACAAGAGGTCTTCTTATTATAGTTATAATGTTGAGAAATTTTAGATAAAATATACAAAATTCCATTCAAAAAGTTCTACTAAGCTTAGTAACTTTCAAAACAATCGGATACTTGCAATCACTTTAAATACTAAGTATAATCGTGAAAAACCTATAGGTAGAATTTTTTTTGAAAACTCGACAAGACCGAACAAGTTTATTAAGTCAGCATACAAGTTCACAAGAAAATAGGGTAAAAAATTGGGGTAGCCACCCTAAGCATTAGGGACTTACTATTTGACTGATCTCTGTGATAGGCGAAATTGTTTTATCGGAGCCTTGCGGGAGCGACGAGGCGCTGGGGGTCGGCGAGACCCCTGGTGACGTCGGCTGGACATTGATCACACTCTCCTTAGACGTCCTATTAGGAGACAGCCGAGCCGGAAAGCTGAGCGTCTTCGTCCACTGAGATAAGCTTCGCACCATCGTGCAACACTCACTAACACTTATTTAACTCGCGCAATACGTGCGCACCGTACGACGGTCGACGGACGAATGGTGATGCTAAGTTAGCTAAGTAAACTGTAAAGTCGGTTCCACACTGTAGTTGTTACTTGCAGCTTTAGGAAGCTCCGCCGTAATGTCAATACGGTCGTTTGTCCTTATACGTTTAGGGCTCGTCGTGTGGATGCAACTTTATTGGTCAGCGTTGAAACTGGTATACAATTGGATGCAATCTTTTGTTTATAATTTATTTTGTTAAATTGAGAAAGGTTTGATTATTACGTTTTATATTGTATTGTAGAAATTGCGATTAATAATTTAAGAAACTTTAAATATATGCATAAGTAGGTTTTTTATTTATTTTTAAGCTTTTCTTTTTTTTGTTACATAACATTTTTCCTTTGTTAATAATCAAAAAAGTTAACAACCAAAAAAAAAATTCTTTTCGTTTAAGAAAATTCTGATCCAATTTCAGTTTTATGCTCATTGCGAAAAACTTCCATATCCTGTACATTCCTACCATTATTATTACTTTACCGTTCAAAACTCATTATTTATTGAATTCAACCAAGAATTAGTTACGGTAAGTATATGAATGCAAAAAATAACTGCACGTGGCAATCCGAAATAGGGTGGCACCCTTTAATTAAATGGATGTATGCGGAATGGGGGAGCCATATCACATAGAACAGTAGTCCACTAGTAGGATACGTCATTATCAGCTGGGAATAACATTTTTAAATATCAAAGTAAATTTCTTTAAAATGGAAGTATAATGTTTTTTTTGAGTTTCAAGTTAAAACGTGAAGAATTTCCTACCATAAGCAGGGAAGGCAGAAGGAACCTTGTGTTAAGACACTCCGTCTCCCCACTTTCTGTTCAATTTTCGAAACATTGTGTGTGGCGGAATTTATCGCCAAGCATTGTCTTCTTACCAGAATTTAATAAAAATAATTAATTCTTGCGAGTGGGAATCCAACCCACAACAGTGGTGTTTATTGACTCTGAGCCGCTGCGCCTCGCTGCGAAGACTGCCTCTCGTTGTTATTTTTCGTAATTTTTATGAATTTTGTATATTATTGACAACTAAGGACCTAGACAGACATTGTTCTGCATGGAAAAATCACATCTTAAAGCATAGTAAATATATATATTTAAACATTTTCATAGCAATGATATGATTATCTAAGGTATCCTTGACTTTTGATCCTTGTGTGTCATCAAAATGTGCTCATCACGCTGAATCTCATATTTAGTAGAGAGAAAAAGAAGACAATTTATTTATAGATATATATCTGTTTCTATCAGTTTTAAGCTGTCATTATGAAAAAAAATCTTAGCATTTTGCTGGTTTTTCCTAAAATGATTACAAACATTACATTTCATTTCATCACTTTGTTTAAAGTTATTATACAAATACTATTTACAGTTTATCTATTTAAATAATATTATCATAAAAGTTATAAAAGCCATTAATAAAAAGCACATTTCGAAACAGGTTTGAGTCTGGACGATGCTCAGGTTTTAGTACAAAGTATCAACATGTCTATGCATGTCTTGAAACTTATATAACGTATTGTTTCTGAAGCTATAAGAATATTCCGTATGAACTTTATTGAATATGATATGTATTGTTGTATATATAATGTATTTATTTTATAATGTATTTATTTTTTAGTTTCATATTTTATTCCGCATATAGCAGGGTAGGCAGAGGTAACCCAGAGCTAAGACCTTTAATTAATAAGAAGCACATTTCCGAACAGGTTTGAGTCTGAACGATGCTCAGGTTTTAGTTTAAAGTACCAACATGTCTTTGCATGTCTTGAAACTTATATAACGTATTGTTTCTGAAGTTACAAGAATATTCCGTATGAAATGTATTGTTGTATATTTAATGTATTTATTATATTTTTAGTTTCACATTGTATTACGCATATAGCAGTAGGCAGAGGGAACCCAAAGCTTAGACTTTCTTCTCTTTACACCCTGTTTTCAAGACATTGACTGTTGAATGGCGGAATTCTACGTCGCGTTCTGTGTTGTTACTAGAACAAGTAAATAAAAAAAACATTCCCCCGAGGTGTAAGCAAACCCGTTGTTGTGCCACGACTGCCTTGTATTATAATTATGATTTTTTTTACCAAGGCTTCCGATACCAACGATTCCGAGTGGGAATCGAACTTGTAACCATTGTGCCAACGCCAGGAAGGTGTCAAATATAATGTGTATATAATTATAAAAATCTTTTCAAAAGCGATCTTCTACCCTGCATTATGGAAAGTTGCAACAAGACGCGTCGCTGGCAACAGTGTGCCTACTTCCCGCACGTGCGAGTGCAGCTGCCTGTGCCGGTCGCCCACTGCGCATGAGCTTGTGCGGCCAAGTGAAAATATTGAGACATTTTGTGCAATATTTAAAACTTTTTTTTTGCTATTTTTTAAAGAGTTATTCAAGATTTTATAAGTTAGAAAGCAGTGTTTATTGTATGTTTCTGTATCGAAAAGGACGTTATAGCACATCTAACGTACGATAAATAAGCTAAAAGAAAATTCGAAGATAAATATGTTTTCCTTATAAAAGTTCGAAGACAAAAGTTATAGAAAATGATTGACAACAAAACAACAATGATGAATGTTTTAAAAAGTTTAACAAAGCACATATTTCAGGCTTAAATTCGAATCTATACCTCACTTAACCCTGAATTAAATGCATAAGAGGCCGTCGTGGCGCAGCGGCAGTGTCTGTTTACATGCGCGATGGTTGTGAGTTCAATCGCTACTCTGAGAAATGGTTATCCACCTCGCAATACAGTATCCCGAAAAAAAGACAGAAAGTGGAGACGGAGTGCCTTAACATTCCCTCTCGCTACCCTGCTATAACAAAATAATAATAAACATAAACAAACTTATAAACCACTCGTACCAACAGCAGAAGATTTAAAAAATCCAACTATCCTCACATCCTGTCATTAATATAAAGGGGTCATTATGTTCAATGAGAACTACTACAACGGAACACTTATCAGTAAAACCCCTTGTTTCTGTACGAGAGCTATTGTACAAAACTAAAAGTTTCGAGCAACCCCCATTAATATTGTATAGGGGTTAAAGGATGATTGACAGTGAATTTTGGGGGTAAGAAACTAATTAAATAACATAATGGCTATCGTGATGCAGTTTTGAACTATGATGAATGAAAGTTATAAGTCCGATTCGATTCTTTGTTTCCCAAGTACAAAACAGTTGTTAACTAGTTGACAGCTACATGAGTTAGAATGAGTTTGTTCGTTAGGAATTTTAATATTATTTATCGTATCTATAAAACACAATAATATTATACATAAAACTCTATTGGCAAAAGAAGAAAAAACAGTATATTTATTTATTTTATAATAGTAAACCATTTGATCAGTACATACTTCAGTTCTTCTTTGAAAATTATAAGTTTGGAATCTAGCGGATTCAATACAGCGCTGGTTAGAGACAAAATTAGACAATAAATATTACATATGTAGTTAAAAGTGGACAAGAATCCAGTAGATTTAAAATAACATCTGGACTTCCTCAGGGCTCGCACTTAGGCCTCTTAATGTTTAATACCATTGTTAATCACCTGCCCAAATGCTTTGAGTATTATGCACTATTCATGTTCGCTGATAACTTAAAGTTTCTAAAAAGTACGAATGATGATTAATGATCTAACATCGTTTTATAATTGACTAGAGGGCGCGCGCGGCTTCGCCCGCTTATTAGGAGTGAATTCTAAAAAAACCACGAAACACGTGTTCAATAAAATATTTTTAACAGTCTGAATTTAAATTTTTATAAAAATCGGTGGCAATTTAAAGATTTTTCTATATAAACTTTCAACCCCTTATTTGAAGCCTTAGGGGGTGAATTCTTAAAAACTATGAAACACGTGTTCAATGAAATATTTTGAAGAGTCTGAATTTTAAATTTTATAAAAATCGGTACAGATTATATTTTTTTTCCATACAAACTTTCAACCCCTATTTCATCCCTTTAGGGTTAAAATTTTTCAAATTCCCTTCTTAGTGGATGTCCAGAATATGAAAATAAACATCTGCCCAAATTTCACGTTTCTATCATCAGCGGTTACGGCTCTGCGTGCGTCTTACCTCAGTCAGTCAGCACAAGTCCTTTTATATATATAGATAGATATAGGATAAAAGAAATGCTACTTATAGCAAACAAAAAATATTATATTACATTTGCCCAACACCGTGTTTATCAAAAAAAGTCATGGCGCAGCGGCACGAAGTGTGACTGTAAAACCGACTGGTTGTGGGTTCCATCCCTTCTCCAGGAGATGAAATATTTACTTAAATTTATATTTCCATTTCTTCGCTCTGGTGTCGAGGTTGAGCGCGGCGTTGAGTTCTGCCACTCAACACGCAATGCCTCCAGAATTTGGCAGAAAGTGGGGAACGGAGTGGACACTAAGTTCCCTCTGCCTACCCTGCTGTGTGCGGAATACAGCGTGAAGCTGACAGAGAGAAATTATCTCATCAAACCTCTTAAATTAGTAGATAAATCGAAACCAGATAGAACTAAATTATTATTTATCTTAAATTACCCCTCCTGATGTGAGATACACCTATACAGTTTAATAATTCTATCAAATTGATTAAACTATGCGGGTGAGAAGCGTATCTATTAACAAATTGCCCGGTATTACGTTAATGTAAAGGTTCATATCTACATATGTTTTATGTCACCTGTCCATCAGCTGCTACTGTTTTGCGAAATTAATCTAAATTCCAAGTCAAATATTGTGACATACACACGAACATACATTCGACCTATTGAAAATACAGATTTTGAACATCTAGAACTTGATCCAGATCCACTCCGCTTTCTTGATAATATGTTTGTGTATTATCAATTTAATTTAATCCTTCATATCTTGAGGCAGTCTTTCTGATATCCTAAATGTAATGGTTCTGAAGTCGACACCAACTCTGGAGAATGTATATTTAAATAATTTTCATTCAAATATTATTATTCAACCGATTCTCAAGCAAGGCGCGGCGTTGAGCACCGCCATTTGACATGCAATATCTCAATAATAGACGATCACATGTCTTATCGAAGAGATGTATTAACTCTAGATTTCTTCTGCTTGCCCTGCTATATGCGGGAAATAATATTTGCAATTCAATACTTTTTCAAATACTTTTCTAATGAACATTGAGAAACAAATAAGTAAATATAGATTGAGTTATTTTGAGCAAAAAATATATATTACATCACTTAACGTAACTTTTTACTTGAGACGTAAAAACTTTTACAAACAATAATCTCAGTGTGTAGAGTAAAAGTTTAAGACCTTGTAAATGTCAACGTGATGGATCTTCAGCATGCCTCGTTTTACGTCAACCACATATTCATTTATATAATTTTAAGTTATTATTATTTCTTTATTGTTTGAGGCCAGTCGTTGCGCAGAGTCAAGAGTCATAGGTTGTGGGCTCGATTCCTACTCGGAGAAATGAAATATTTAATAATTTATTTATATTATATTTTTCGTTTCTTTGCTCTGGGAACGAGGCAAAGCGCGGCGTTGAGTATCGCCATTTGACTCATAATGTCTTCAGTCATTGTTAAATATAGGTTTATATTGGCAAATATAGTCTTAAAACTATTTTAATTGCTTTTTACTTTCAAATAAGTATATTTTGCTTAAATTCAATAACGTTTATATATTTAATCAAATCAATAATCAAATTATGTCATACACTTTAAAATTCTCAAGATCAACCAAAGCTTAACAAGCTTTAGTTATTATCCACAAATTTACAATAATAATAGCCACCCTACACCCAACACCGTAGTATCAGGAGGGTGTTATTATTTAAAACTCGCTAAATACTTGTATGAAATTAGTCGCCCGTCAATCTGTTCGCATTATTTTAGTACATCATAAATTATATTGTGACAAGGCATGACTTGGAACGAGTAGAATGAAAATGGCGTGGCGGGTAATATTGGTGTGTAAACTATTTTTTGAAGCCGTCGCAGCGCATAGGACAGCGTCTGAATGTAAACGTAATTGTTATTGGTTTGGTTCCCACTGGCGAATTAAAAATTATTTTCATCTTTATTTTCATCGTTTTGGTGGACAAAGCGCGGCGTTGTTTCTGTTAAACTCAAGAACGTAATATTGTAATGTTTAAAAATTTCGCGGAAAGTGGAGAGCGAAGTATATTAACACTAGGTTCTTACTCTTGCTTACCCTATAAAAGGGGAAAGAGCGTAAAGCTCCTTTTATTCAGGGCTCCGTATCCAAAGGGTAAAAGAAGGGTCCCGTTATATTACTAAGACTTCGTTGTCTGGTCTGTGATCTGCTCTGTCACCTGACAGTAACCCATGAATCATGATGGTTAGTTAAAATTTACACAGATAATGTCTTTCTGTTTCCGCTATGACAACAAATACTAAAGAAACAACAGAATAAAAGACATGTAATTTTTGCACATTTAATGTACCACACAACAAACACAATTTTTTATTGTTGAGACCATTAAGCACGAGTACAACTCACACTTGGCCGGTTTCCTAACTATCTTGCAAGTGTCATAAATAATCATAAAGTGTAATAAAATTTATGTACGTTGTTACAATATGAGGGAATTAAAAAAGCTTTTAGTTGAACTAAGCTTTTTTTAGTTTATGATTTTGTACCTTTTAAAGTTAATTAACAATCTTATAATAAAAGTAAGAAAGTTCAAGTAAAATAATTTGATTTAAAATAATTTTTTACTATCTTTTCTCTGCATATTTTGAAAGATGCAACAAAATCTTGAAGTTAATCTTCAAGATTTAGTTGCATCAATTGTTAATTTGCAATTAAGCAAAGGTAGGAACAGGTGAAGGAACATATTATCAAGACATTCTTCCCCTATTTGTAGCCTACCTTTCTGAACATTGTGATAGTGTCAAGACTCAACATCCCTTTTGTCTTGTTACTAGTGCGAGAAAAAGAAAATAATTAATAGCTCCGAGTGTCCGAGGGGCCAAACCCTTAACCGTCGCTTTTATAGTCCAACGCTACCAATGCGCCAGCCAATGCGACAGCCTCTGTATTTAACATTAATAAGGAAAACTAATATACACTAATATACTTTCTCGTTACAAACCTACATTAACCAATCCCTAACACCAATAAGTAAATTCTCAATGAACATTAGAAGGTAAACATATTAGGATCGAGCAAACAGTCATTTAGAAATGAATTATTTATTGTGTAGCGGATACTCATAGCAGTCGGTGTTCCCACACTTTTGTTCCCTAACATTATACCCTTAAATATTGTATAAATTAGTTTATTTATCTAATCGGTAATTTATCGGCCTTTGTAATGTTTGTACGAATCTATTCTTTTTTCAGCTTCACGCTGTATCCCGTATGCGGCAAGTCTAGTATTAGAATAGTGTTAGGATTTCTGGTGTTGAGGCAAAGCGCGGCGTTGAATACCGCCACTCAACACGCAATGCCTCCAGAATTCGGTGGAAAGTGGGGAACGGAGTGTTTTAACACTAGGTTCCCTCTGCTTACCCTGCTGTGTGCGAAATACAGCGTGAAGCTGATTAATTTTTATATATCCATACCAGAAAAAACAAAACAAATCCAAAGACAATCAATCGAAATGATATTCGTTAACTGCGCGTTCGTTCTATTAATTATTTCCGTAAATATGAAATTTAATTATCGCATATATATAAAATTGCTTCCTATTGTGTTATTGAAAGTTGGCGTGCAAAGGAAACACTTCACCCTGTGAGGTCGTTTCATTGTAGAAATAAATACACTAGGGGTTATATAGAACACGATTGATCTAAATAGATTTTTTAAATTAATTTTAGTTATTGTAGGAATAAAGGAAAAACTTAATAGTTGATGAATTTGTGATTAGTTATTAAATATGTTTAAAGACCAGCCAATAGGAAAAATGAACCATTAAATAAAATAGAAATGGAGGGTCGTGTTCCAGTTATGCTGAAACTCAAATCTAGTTGTAGGTACAAAAAGGTATAAGGTATTCTACTGCTTATTTTTTCCTTCTTTACATATAATCTATACTAATTTTGGAAAGCTCAAAAAATTGTTCGGTTAAACGCGCTATCTCAAGAACTACTGTCCCATAATGAAGTAAGCCTATATGACTATTGACTATATGACCTTTATCAAGAGACAAGAGAGCCTATAAGCACACGCCTATAGACATCATGTTAGTCGCTTCCATGTACTCCACGGTGGTCAAAATAATTACAATTTTACCATGCGGGCGAAGTCGCCGCTAAAAGGTAGTCTTAAATATGAGCATAAGTCCCTGGGCACCAAACATAAAATAATTACAAAAATTGAAATAACAAATTTCAATCTACATACATTTTAGACGTAGCCCTCCCAATTTCTATAACTAGGCCACACCCTGCCACATGGTGGCCCCATGCCATTATTCAAACAAAGACTACCGCCACGCCATGTGACACGCACATACATACACTAAGAAAAAAAATTAAAAATACCCGACTGACCCGCCCCATGTGGCATCTTAAAGGGATTTTAGCACATGTGAATAAATATATCGAGTTGTTATAGTGAAACCCTTAGCTTTTTTAAGTGTCTATTGTTCTTTTTTAATGACCAATTGGCCAAGATGGTAGGGGAGACCGCGTGAGTTTAGTCCCCATGAAATATAAGTGGCGTTGATATTTGACTGGGTGAATGTGATTGTTGTAGGTTCAAAACCTTTTCTTTTTACTGTGACGCAATAAAATGTTATTTTAACAAAGAGCAAGAAGCGCCAAACGTTACGATAATGTTAATGTTTGCTTTCGTAATCTTCACGTTGTGTCCTGCATATAACAGAGTAGTCAGTGGAAGCCTAGTATTAAATCACTCCGTTCCCCACTTTCCGCGGAATTCTGGAGGCTTTGTGTGTTGAGAGGTAGAAGTCGACGTCGCACTTTCCCTCGTCACTAGAGCGAAAAGAAAAAATTGGGATCGAACCAACGGCCTGTCGCGTTGATAGTAACACGCTTGTGTCCCGTCACTACGACCGCAAAAATAAGCAAAACACGTTTTGTATGAATATATATAATACTAAATATAATACTTTAGTATTCAATGAAATTTAATACGTATATTTCATTCAAATTTAACAATGGCAATGCATTATTATATAATACACGTATAAATTATAAAAAATCGTGTCCACGCGCACGCATTTACTGGAGAATGTTGGACTTCGGGTTGACCTCTTTGGTTAATAAGTTTTATTGTCTTATAATAATTGTGGACGCGGTCACGTCGCGTGAATACGTGATTGGTTTTTTTCAAAGTTTTATTTATATAAAAGATATAGGAAATTTCTAATTCGTATAACATGATAAGAAATCTTCAATAGAAACCTATTGACTGACGCTAACGATAATTATGGCTCTGAATTCGTGGAATATGTCGAAAGTTTTTTTATATATGCTTACTTTATTCATCACATTATAGATAATGGGTCTGGCTGTAAACGACATGATGGCTCATTTTCTCGTGTTTGTGACAAAGCGCGGTTTTTAATACCGCCACTCAATAAGCAATGTCTAGAAAATATTGGCTGAAATTAGAGAACGGAGAGTTTTAACACTAAGTTTCCTCTGGCTACTAAATACGGGATACATCGTGAAGCCAAAACATCCATCTCTTTCTCATTATCTAAAGACATCCTAAATAATTCTTCGATAATGAAAACAATATAAACTATAATTATCCTCGTCCACAATGCCCCATTTAGAGGTCATTTTGTATGTGAAAGTTTAAAACCCGGTAGCCCATCCATCCGCATCTAAACACACATTAGGCTTATCACAAATTATAGCTCCCAAACTAGCTGTCAAACGTAAGTGACAGTTGTAATAAATGTGTCATGGAATTTATATTTTTTTTTCACGCGCCATCAACGTCACATATCCATGATTTAAGAGTACTCTGCCCTTTCTTTGTTTCATTTTCAAATTAGAAATGGTTGATTTTAAAAATAAAAATCAATGATTGGATTTAAAAGCGAGTAACAAATCGTTGTAACGGGTGATAATGCGTTTGTTTGGAGTTTAGTTATAAGTTTATGTGCGTTGCTTTTGTCTACTGCCACTAAAACAAAAGATAAACGTAAATAAGTGCGGGTATTCACATTAATTTGGTGGATACGGTTAAAAGTAGATTTATTCTTATTTCTGGGTTAAGTTTGTATTCGGTATATTTTATTTAGTATATCGTTCCCGATTTACAGGATAGTCAAAATGGACATATATAATGAAATTCTTATTCTCTCTCTGTCTCTCTCTCTCTCTCTCTCACTCTATCTATCTCAAATTCAATTAGAGCTTTAATTCGAAAGCAGCTCACTGAAAGCTACGATTGTGAATTCTAAATCCTTATTCGCATTTGCCTAAGTATGTTTGTACTTTATGTATTAGAAATCATTGAATATTTCACTGAATTGTATGTACTACTGACTGATCTATAAATATAAATTTAAAAAATAATTTCAGGTTTTTTAATAAAGACCATAACTTTAATAAGCCAAAAATATTATATTTTTTTGTCTAATTTTTGTAGTGTCTGGCACTAGATAGATTTTAATAAAACTTTACACGACCTAATTTCTAGTTAACAAATAGCTGTATAAAACATCAAATTAGTACTAACAACAAAAAAATCCACATAAACCAACCACATCATTACTATCAAGAACTCATAGTATAAAATGACAGATGTACCTATAATCTTACAGTGGGTACACCGTCCCCTCACTGCCTACATGTAACACCAATTACTACGCTGACAATATGGATAGAAGCATTAGGGGTGCATAATTTTACTAATTCGTTTGACAGACGCGTCGTTAGAATAAACCACACCTAGGGTTTGGGCCACCACACTTATTCTTTAACAGTTTAGAATTTGGTACTTTCATATATATTTTGGTTAATAAACTGTGGTCTTAAGTTCGAATTCTAGTTGAGGTATGTTTGTAACAAAGGGGTTTCCTAGGTATAGTTTGATGTATGTATGTACATACGTATGTATTTAAGAGTCTGTCTTAAAATAGTGGAGGCAAAATTAGAAAATATTGGCATATTTTTGAATACCGCGCATAACAGGGAAATATAGGAACCTCGTTAAGTCTCTTCATATTCAATAAAGGACTCCCGTTCTCCTCCACTTTGTCTCGAACTCTGGAGGACCCTCGGGTGGCATGTATGAAGAGGTTAGCAATAGAGGCCGAGGCGAAAGAGGTATACGTGCAGAGACCGCTAGAGATAAATCATAAGTCTAAAATATATGGATAACAAAATTGTCCATTGTTTGATCAAAATTATTAACAACTTGTATTATCAATAACAATACATTCAATAACTTAAAGTATCCAACATCCGGTAACACAGCGCTATTATCAATTTATCAACGCCCGTACACGCAATTAAGACATTCCAGTCCATTCCATCCCCCGTGTGTAAATGTTTCAACGGAAACAGAATTTTAATACCTTTCCAATAACCTCGTTTGTATGTGAAATAATATATTACACTTTTTTTTTATATTTTCAGTAAGAAACTTATTTTACTTTCCCGTGTTTATGTACTACATCTTACTGTAGCATATAGTATATAATATGCAATGGTTGTAGATTCGATTCCAACTCGGGCCAATGAATTATAGCATTTTTTCTGCCTCTCGTTAGGTTCTCTCTGCTTGATAAATCCGAGATGAAATGTGAAGCTGTATTTTATATAGAAGAAAAGAAGATATTTCCACATTTTGTTCTTTTAAATATATTGCAGACAGACAAAATTACTTTGGAAAATTAGTTTATTGACCTAATAATCCCCATTGGCTCATAAACATAATAGATTTTTTTTAATTTTTGTTCACTTAAAATTCCAAATATATAAATAAATTGTAATACATAAAATATTTAATATGATAATGCAAAAACTATGTATAACATAATAAATGTGCTATATTTTTTTAACTTGATGTAAGAACTACAATACAATGCAAGGGTCAGCTGTGTTTAGTTAAAAAAAACGACAGATGTGCCATATTGTTAACAATACACAATGTAAGAGGTTGACTTGTAACATTGCTAAATTGACATTAAATAAATTGTTATTCGACCATTGAATTCCTTTATTAAGTTTTAAAATGATTTTGGAATATATTTTTCATAGGTTTACAGCTCATTATCGTAAGTATACTGTATATAATAATAATAATAATAATAATAATAGCCTTTATTTACAATCTTACACAGTATATAGCTTAACATATTATGGTTTTTTAATTTATTATCTGACACCTGAAGCACCTGAAGATTGTCTTAATTTCCAGCATAGGCCCCAAGACCTTGGCCACAGAGCACAGTCCTATACATGTCTAGTCCAAGTAATGCCCGCTATTTTTCTAAGGTCGTCATCCCATCGACGATGGTCCGGGCACCACTCTATCACCTCCAAAGACCATTTATCCTTTTTCTTCTAATCACGTGACCTGCCCACTTCCATTAATTTTTTTAATACTTCATATAATATCTTCTAAATATCGCCCGCAATTTTGCTTACGTGGTGTTTAAGATGTAAAATGGAAAACGGGAAATATCTCGTTCAAGAAGGAAGGAAATTTGAGAAGGAACTTCAAGAAGTCTTTTAGCGTTCTCCTACGTCCCTTAACCTATTTCTGGCCAACTTAGCCCTACATTCTCATCGAGCTACGTCAAAATTCTTATACGTATGTTACAACTTATTTATTTTGTTAGCATCTATGTAGGAAGATTTTTACAAATTTCCGCTACCCAAAGATAATTACTAAGAATTATCGTCTGGCATGAGAGAATGCTAATTTTTAAATATTTTTAACATTTTTAAAGTGTAACAACATGAATAAATTGTAACAAGCGTATAAGGATTCAACATTTTTTTTGTTGGACCGGTCGCGGCGCAGAGGCACAAAGTGTGCCTGTAAACGCGACTGGTTGTGGGTTCGATCCCCACTCGAGGAAATGAAATATTTATTTAAATACATATTTCCATTTCTTCGCTCTGGTGTCGAGGTAAAGCGCGGCGTTGAGTTCCGCCACTCAGCACGCAATGTCTCCAGAATTTGACGGAAAATGAGGAACGGAGTGTCTTAACACTAGGTTCCCTCAACCTGCCTTGCTGTGTGCGGGATACAGTGTGAAGCTCATTTATTTATTTTTTGTTATCTATACAAAACTATATGAAAAAATAATATTCAAACAACAAAAAGATTTAAAATATTATAAATATATTGCATACGTCAATCGCGTCAACAAGGAAATTAGTTAAGGAATTTTATCGCTACCTAATCTGTGGTCCAATTAGGGGTATTTACGTGAGGCAAGATGCCACCCTGGTGGTGGTCCCATAATATTACTGAACTATTATTTGTTGTCCGACCTCCGTCAATTAAAATATGTCAGTTACTGCGTGTTGTCGCGTTTCATTGGTTGGCTTGTTGATGTCAGTGATTTAGATACTATATGGCTATTGGTAACTGTTTTTTTTTTCACTCAATTTTAGAGTAAAAACTTAGTTTTAAGCCTTATAGATACACTATTAAAATGCAATAGTCCTATTTGAGACAAAAAATTAAATATAACTATAATATTTTCTACCTATTAGCATTCATAGTTCTAATATAAGAATTATGTAAAAATTAAATGTAATATCAAGTCTGTATTGAGTTTGTATTTTATTCATTCACGTATCGAAGGTACAAGCGTACAGTTAGTTAGAAGCTATGTCAATCTGCACGATGAACTCTATTACAATATAATAATGTAATTCTATAGATTATCGTAACGCCTTAAAAAATCCGAATATAATTTGTTTAGACCTAAAATTTACTTATAAAAAAAGCAAAGCAACATATTACACAGAAGTCGTTAAAAGTTTAAAATAACATCGTATTAGATTCTCTCTATTCTTCTTCTTCAATATTTATAAACTTTATCATAAAGTATCATATTCAATGACAGCAACGAAACTACACAATACCATAACGCCCTACATTCCATGCGTTACCGTGACCGCTCCATTGTCAAACACATTACTCTTCTTTTTACAGTTTCACTTAATAAATTGTATCAATATAGATGTAAAGAATGCATATTTTTTAATTTTTTAAGGATAAGAGGCTTCATATGTATATAAACGAGCTCTTGCGTCTACAACACTGTGGGGAATTGGAAATATACTAAAAGGTGTCTTAAAATATGTGCTATTCTATAAGACCTGCATTTATAAACCGCTCTGAAGTCTCAGGTAGATCTTGAGAGCGACCTTGAGCGGTCATTTTCTTTTATAGATTATATATTATGAATGGAAACGACATCAAGATCGCTCTCTAGATCGACCTCAGAGTTGAGAGCTGTTTATAAATACTAAAGGAATAAGTGTTCAAGATAACGCTGACCTTAGAAGGTTAAACCAACTCTTCAGCTCGAGGTAGGATGTTAATCGTCTAGATATAACCCACTGTAGGTACATTGGGTTATATCGTTTCAATATAACCCGTAGTTATATTGAATCGATTAGCCATCAGAATTCTCTCGGTATGTGTCATATGTCACAAGTAACAACACTTTTTATTTCCAATTTACCGCAGTGGCTAAGTCTCTAGTAAAAGCTAGTTTTAAATATAATGAATTAATAAACAGTAATTTCTCGCGCTGGCAACGAGGCAAAGCGCGGCGTAGAGTTCCGCCAATCAACACGCAATGCCTACAGCGTTAAGCGGAAAGTGGGGAACGAAAGCGTCTTAATGGTAACGGAGTGTAATACTAAGTACTACTTCCCAGATTCCTTCTGCCTACTTTGCAATGTTATCCACAGTGTAAAGATAAAAAAAAATATTAAGCTGCCACTAAGTACAGCCATTAAAGTAAATATGTGTTTTATTTTTAATTAAACGTAAACAATATATTAGAAGCACATAATCTCAGTCATTAACAAATTATTTTTATAATACTAAAACATATCCCAAAAAAAAAGTGCAAAACAATATTTCTCACAAACTACAACAAAAGACGACCATTAGCTAATTAGGAAATCGATTTTTTAAATTGTGAGAAAATTTCACTTTAAATAAGTGATCCCAATAAAGCAAGCACCTTTTGGAATGGACATGTCTTGATTTGACGATTCGAGTTCAAATGAAGGCGACAAATATATATATATAAATTAGATTTGTTTTACCTAGCTAAATATTATGGCGTTAAGTTCCGCTGAACTCAGCTAGACAAATCTGGTCTGTACAAATGAGCGAAATATGGAGAATGATGTAACATTTTTTTTACTACCTACCCTGCAAAATATCTACATATATTTTTATATTTTCGGTTTGGTTCGCACTGAATTAAATTAATTATTTTTATTTCACTCAACATGCAATATCTCGAGACTTGTAATCCGAAAGTAGGGAACAGAGTGTCTTAACATTCTGCTTTATGCGGGATACAGCGTGAAACTAAAAAAAAATATTTCTTATAAACAAAGAAAATTTCCATCTTTATTTCTAGAACTTAACAACCAAAGGTTCGTCATCAACAACCGGTAGGTATAAAATTGTCCGTTACCAGAACAGGTTGGAGACAGCTTACCGTCACACCCATTATGTGACTAAAAAAATATATAGTAACTTTAAAACCATAATGGCCCAGTTGGGACTTGTCTATCATAAAGTGATGCATGTACCTTCAAAATCAACTTAGGGGAGTAGTCAAAGAAATTGTGAGATAGTGGGATCCGTTATTTCTCACTTTCTTGTAAAAGCGTAGCGTTGAGTTACGCCATCTAATAAGAATTATCTCAAATTCGAGCGTGCGACTATTGACGCGACGGTTGTGGATTTCATTCCCGACAAACTGAGAAAGTTAAATATTTAATATTTTAATTTCCTTGAGAAAATAATTATAATATCTCTTAATAACATGAAGAAACAGACAAAATAAAAATCAAAAATTCTATTCCATATACATAAAAAACCTTACTGTGTGAATAACATTTTTAAAATTATTAAAACCACTAATTGAATTGTTATATCAGAAAGATAATAAAACAATTTAGATAATTAATTGAATAATAGGTCGCGGCTATAGTTATTAAATTTGGCATTGCAAAAATATTCATTTTTTTGTTATAAATTCTGCTTTTAGTATGTGTGTATTTAGAATTTGCTAAGAAGCTAAAAAGCTACGTCGAAATTCTTATACGCTTGTTACAACTTATATTTGTTGTTGGATTTTTATATTTTTTCTTGCTTGATGAGGCTTAACGGCCAGGTCGCTTGGACGGTTTCCAGGAGGCGCAGGTTCAAATCCCGCTACCTTAATTTTTTTATACGTTTTCTGAAAAGGTAGTTTTCATTCCTAACTGTTGAATAACACAAACAAACAGGTAATTCAACCCAATACTTCCTGGAAAAAAGAGTGATTCATCACCAGGGTTTCCCTACTTAAAAGGCAATTGCGACAAATATGTACATAAAATCTGTCGAGGAGGACGGAGGAGGAGGAGGCTCTCGACGGTTGATCCCCACTGGGAGAATGAAATATTGAATATTTACATTCTTCGCTCTGGGGACGAGGCTACGTGCGGCGTTGAATTCCACCACTAAACACGCAATGCCTCGAGAATTTAACGTAAAGCAGAGAAAGAAAAAGCAGAGGACGTGTCTCAACAATAAATTCCCAGCTTTCCTCTGCCTATCCTGCAAGGTGACCGATACAGTGTGAAGCGTGAAAAAATGTACATAAAGTTAAAGCCTAACAAAATTAATATTAGACATTCACGATAATTTAATTGATAAATTAATTTATTTATACCAACATAAATTCTAATGTATTTACAAAAAAATATATATTTGAATAACAAGGTCGTCTCAACGGTTCCACACCAGTATCAAAACAAGGACTATGATTACTCATAAAGACGTTACCTTTTTTATATATACATATATTGATAAATTGAGAATACCTTATCTATACTATAAAAGATTTTTTGTGACTCAATAACTTAAATAACGGAACCGCAATTAAGTTTCGCCTCTCTTAATTGAGAGTGTGATTGTGAGCGTGGGAACAGAGTGTCTTGACACTAGATTTTCTCTGCCTACCTTGCTATATGTGGGATATAGAGAATTTTTTTGCTGATTTAAAGATATTTTAAGTGTCTATTTAATTAGGTATGTGAGCTCAGTTCACATACAGGAAGTCCAGTTCTTTATTTGGAATGAATTCAAACTATTGTGGCGCAATTAGCATATACGCGGTGGGTAACTGTTCAAATCATACTTAGGGAAAATTTTAATTTACACATTCATATAGAAAATTATTTGAATAACTAAGTCGTCTCAAGAGTTCAATATCAGAAATAAAACAAGGCCTACGGTTACTCATAAACACGTTATTTTTTTCTTCATGTATTCCGTAAAGAGCAGGGTAGGCACAGCACACCCAGTGTTAAACATTCCGTTCCTTCACTTTTACCCAATTTTCGAGATAAAGTGTATTGATTGGCAAAACTGTTAGTAGAGTAAGGAACAAATTTATTGTGCTAAGAGTGAATCGAACCCATAACCATCGCGCTTACAGACGATGCTGCGGCTGCGCTACAACATATATACTTATATACTTCACTTTCATACATATATATTTTGTGTCTATACCTTACTTATGTAAATTATAAATTTATGAATAAAGCCATTCCCATGCAGACTATCTAAAAGTCACACAGGTCACTGGTAGAAAGAATTTAAACTTGTCATAGCGGTGTCTTTATGAGTCATACATACTTCCATACATACGTCGAAGTCCGATGAGAGTGCAAACAAAACGAGATTCTAATACAACATCTATCTTTTATCTATAGCTAGTTATCTTTCTAGGCCAGTCGTGGCGCAGCGGTACGAGGTGTGACTGTAAATCCGACTGATTGTGGGTTCGATCCCCACTCGAGAAGATGAAATATTTACTTAAATTTATATTTCCATTACTCGCTCTTGAGTGGCTGAACTCAACGCCGCGGTTTGCGGCGTTGAGTTCTGCCACTCAACACGCAGTGCCTCCAGAATTCGGCAGAAAGTGGGGAGCGGATTGTCTTAACACTAGGTTCCCTCTGCCTACACTGTTGCGTGCGGGATACAGCGTGAAGCTGATTTATTTTATCTATATGTAAATATCTAAACCATATATTATCTAAACCATCTATTCCTGAGTTTCGAACTACTGGTTTTAGAAAGTAGAAACTTAGAATGTAAGTAGACTGGAGAGTGTGAAGGGAGAACTAAGAGAGGACTTCTACTAGTTCCTACGGAAACGACGGGATGACGGGGCATTCTTTTTTCCGTCACTTTATAAATAAACTTAATTAAATATTATACGTTTATCATATTATACATACAAATTATCTTAATTTTATTAAGAAAAAAATATATAAAAAGAGAAAACAAATGGAAATATGAATGACTAGTCACTTTATGAATGTAGTTCTGTTTGTCATGATCGTCATACACAAAATTAGGGAAACGGTGATTTGGGTTTGATAAAAAATCGTTTAAGTGAAAGTATAATAGAGAGAGAATGACGACAATATGGCTGAAGTAACATTAAGAATTTGCACTCTCAAATATACAGTTTTTTTTTTGAGGTAATTGCTGTTAGCCCTATTGGCCTTTACAGCGACACCGGGTGGGTAGAGAAGAGGGTACTCTGTCCCAGAAGAAATGCAAGCACTACCTGGCTGCTTGAGAGGAGTCGACGACTGTAAGGGCGCCCCCTGCGGGGCTCGAACCTCGGCTTACAATCGACGAGCGGGCTGGAAATATACAGTTGAGAACTCTTATATATCTATTTACCTTCATAGTGAAGAATATTCTTAAAAATAAAATTTAGCATTTGACTTTGATTAAGTAATAATAAATTAAGTTAACAATATAGTGAAATATCGAATATTCTTCGCTACTAAAGCGCTGTGAAGGCAAAAAAATATTTTATAACTTTCAAAGAATATTTAATTTTTCTAAATTTATATATTTTACTATAAATGTAAAAGCCATAACCCAGCGTTGAGTTTCGCTACTTAACACGCAAAACCTCGAATATTTTACAGAAACTCTGGAACGGAGTGTCTTAACACTAGTTTCCCTCTGGGGGAATACAGCGTAAAGCTGATTTTTTTACATTTTTTAACAGACAAATCCGAATATATCACATAGCTAACAAGTACCTAAACGGTTTATATAATTAAACAATGATACCCCAAACTTTGTTTGTTTGTCATCAAATTTCCTCAAAGGAGCGCCTTCAATACCAATGTTGATTGTGCACACAATAAATTATGTCGAAAAATGAATAAATTTTTATTACTCGGTCAATATGCTTTGTGAACGTGAGAAATGATAAACTATATGTGACACCTTTATAGTGCAGTGGAGTTTTTAATAATATTGAAGATAATTGGGGTGGCCCAGCGGCACAGTGTTTGTAAACGGGGCAGTTGTGGGTTCAATCCCCACTTGAGGAAATGAAATATTTATTTAAATTGATATTTTCATTTAATTAATCTCGCCAATTTAGGAGATAAAATATTTACTTACATTTGTATTTTCATTTCTTCGCTCTGGTGTCGAGGCAAAGCGTAGCGTTGGGTTCCGCCATTCAACACTGAACACGCAATGCCTCCGGAACTCGGTGGAAAATGGCAAACAGTGTGTCTTAACACTAGGTTCCCACTGCGTACACTGTTGTGTGCGGGATACAACGTAAAGCTGATTTAATTTTTAAAACTGTACACCATCACTCAAACCCAAACAAATATGTCACTCTTTATTGTACTATCTCGTACTCTATTTAACTCGCATAATAAAAAAAACGACTAAGTTTGCCTAATTTTAATTTATTATATTTTTCAACTGTTAAGTATTAACATAGTGAGGTAAAAAGGGTTCTATCTGTCCACACCTATTTAAATATTTACGATCTCACATAACGAAATACATTTTCAACGTCGCCAATTCCTTTATACTTTGACTGGAAGTTATTGAATTGATGGTTTATCTTTTCGGTAAAATTATTATCAAAATCGGTTTAATTTACTCTTTAGTGGTATGGCCTTAAGAGCTATAAGGTTCCTTGAGACCCGACGCGGGTGGTGTAACAATTAACCTCTAAATCGTAGTTTGACACCTTGTTTATCACTTAGAAACTGATAATGTGAATTAAACCCTATCACTATTATATTAAACTTTAAATTTCTTCAATATGGTGTATTATGAAGTAATTTACAAATTTTAAGGAAATATACATTTTAATAACATAATAATAAAGTTAATTTTCCTTTGCTAGGTTACTTTCTATCCAAGCGGGTGCAAGTCGCATGTGCCTTTTGAAAAAAAAATCTATAGAAACCGACGAATTGTTCTTTACATGGAGGTCCTGCTGGAGGTCTGATTCCCCGTAATGAAACCATTGGGCGGCGTCGGCGTCGTGTAAACAAATAGAAGCAAGATATACTATAAATTAGTTGCCGCCTATAGTGTTCTTATATCTTGGTGTAAATTTATTATCCCAGTTTGGTAAGGTTTGTATTAGTCATCGTGTTGACACTTTCTTTGGGAAGGTTACGGGACACGGATATTGAGTTAATAGAGACCAATTATGGGAATTATGTATGGGATATTTCCAAAGCTTGAGTAATTTAGATATCTATCTCTTTTCCAAAAAGAAAATGGCTAAAGAAAAGGAATAAGGGCGATATGTCCTTGGCTTATCAATAGGTTCTTTCTGCTTAATCTGCATAAAGGACGAGAGCGTGCTTACCTCGCTTAGCTCGGTAAGGAAACAACGCGCGGTGTTGAGTTCCGCCACTTACGGAATGCCTCGAGAATTCAACACAAAGTGGGAAATGAAAGTGTTTTAATGGGAACGGAGTGTCCTAATATTGGGTTCCCAGGTTCACTCTGCCTACCCTATTATATGCGGAAAATAGCGTAAAGCAAACAATAAATATTATAGATGCAAATTAAAAAAACATCAGTCACGTCAAATCAGAGGCATCGATCGTTCGCTAGCTTATATCCTTCCAATTATCCCGTAAACAAAACTACAATAAAAAAAAATGTATACATAATATTATACAAAATTCCATTAAAAAAAAATAAACGTCTAATCACCTTTTACCATTACCATTTTCAATCAAGCGTGTCGTTCGTTGTCACAGTAAAATTGGCTTCTGCAAACAATAGTACGAAGAGAGTCGTTTTGGGTTTATATATTTTTATTAGAAGCCCACCTTTTGGTCAGTTATTTATAGTCATGGCTTAAATACTGGTATATATGTTTTATTTTTGTGCTTTTTCTTTACTTTGGAAAAGTAGCGTTAAATTGGATCTCTAAGATATACTAAAATTTTCACGTATGGGAATTTTATGTTAAATTTAACATTTTGCTTGAAAATCTTAGTAACAATATTCGAGATTGAATCGATACCACTTCGTCTCCTCCCCTCACAACATTTCTTATAATAGCTTATAGATTTTACATTATGTCCTCTTTTTCTGTTTTTTTTATTTACTCCAAGGTTTATCCCACAGAGTAGACACATAATAACCTGCATATCTGGAGTACTGATTCTCCTATCCCAATAAGACACTTTCGCTTCCTAGTGAACTCTGGAAGCATTGTGTGTTGATGGT
Organism: Heliconius erato x Heliconius himera; assembly: GCA_013421005.1. Classification (NCBI taxonomy): domain Eukaryota; kingdom Metazoa; phylum Arthropoda; class Insecta; order Lepidoptera; family Nymphalidae; genus Heliconius; species Heliconius erato x Heliconius himera. The sequence continues at coordinate 39,124 of JAATLQ010038201.1, read as the reverse complement.
GGAACTCAACGCCGCGCTTTGCCTCATTACTACGGCGATAAATTAAAAAAATATGAAAGGAAATGAAATATTCCTCAAGTGAGAATCGTATGTTTACTATATATAATGTTCTACAAACGGCATTTTAGTTTTTCTCTTCAATTACATGCAAACAAAGTCAAAACGTCATGTAAAATTTAAACTGATAACTACCATTTCTATACACTTCACCATGCCACAGGGGTACTATTCATAAGGTATTATTACAACAATTGGCTTTACAATATGCTTTTATCACCTTTCCTTCTATCTATCGCTACGTCGACCGTGACGTATTTCGTCACACCTTTGTAGCTGTTTGTCAGTAAACAAGTATTGTAAATTGAAGCTTGGATCGAAGGGTGCGTTTGACTGAAACTATTATTTAGGGGTGGCCTATTGACAGGGTTAGATTTAGAGATGTAACTACTTAGGGAATAAAAATTAATATTATTGTATAATAAACAGACGAAATTTTAGTTTATTAATTAATGGATTTTGATGTAATACTAAGTCATTCACTCATTTAGGTACGGTGAATTATTGATTTTGATTAAAGTTATCTTGCTTACTGTATTCTAGGCCTTAGGTTCAATCGAGCAATCGTAATGTCAGCCACAGCCCTTTCATCTGACACCTCATTTCAACTAGCGGCTCCTACCCCTTAAAAAATGTTGCTCCCCTTTTATGGTAATTATTTTTTAGGATTTAACCATAAATGCATATTTTTAAGATTTTTTCTTGAACTTGAACTACCTAGTAGATGCTAGCTGCAAAAATTCATAATTCTATGTCAACCGGAAGTACCCTATTCATTTTGATTCCCTTTATATATCTTTTTTTTAAGTAAATGTAGAAATATGATTTTTTACATAGTTTGTACATAGTTTGAATTTCAACTCGATATCTCTAATCGTTCCTGAGATAAAGGCTCTTGACAGACAGATAGATGGACAATAAAGTGATCTTAAAAGGGTCCCTTTCTTCCTTAAAAGGTACGGAACCCAAATCTCTCTGCCTGTTTAATACATCACAATAAAGGCAAAAGCTAGTGATCGATCACTAAAATCTTTCTTAAAGATACCCACAATAAACATAAAAGTCATAAAAAAATCTACACAAATGTTCTCAAATCCCAAAGAATTTTACAGTAGGCGAGTACAGAAGTTGTCAAACTTCGAACAAAAGATTTCAACGGTCACTGTAGTCGGTGCGCAGGCGCAGCACCTGCGCTACCTTTCAAATACTGACCACTTGTCCAATGTATTATTTACGATAAGTATTGCGTTTGTCTTGTATTGTTTTGGATATTTTGGTGTAATTACACAGTTATTGTTATTTATTATATGAATATTTTCAATTATTATCTTTATTATAATATTGAATAGTGAAAGGGCTCTATCACTTCACAATATTTGAATTTACTTTAATTCTAAGTAATTTAAAGTACAAATATAACATAATTTGAAATGGAAAACAAAGAGTCTTAACAATCAGCTCTCTTTGCCTAAACTGCTCTACGTGGGAAACTGCATAAAAAATATTATTTTCTACTGTACCACAGCGGTTTTTTTTATATAAAAAGAAGAAAAAACACCGTAGTTATCACCACGTACCTTACTCAATCAATTAGCCATACTCTTGTCATTTAAGAATTAAACGTAAAAAGCCCATCGTCCGGTTTCGGCGAACTTTTGTTTACATTAAAGTTTTAAATTGCATCGAGGCTCGCGTGTTATCGGTTCTCCACTTTTTTGTCATGTTCCCAGTACTTACTTAACTTCACCTCCATTGTTTAGGCACTACCGTTACGATCGATAAATATTTTACCTTTTCTAGTTATTGTATAGGTGACAGAGTGAATAAATGTTGGTTTTTGTTAACTAGTAAGTAGTAAGTAAGAGTATAGGCAAGTTGCTCGTTTGTGTAAGCTATCGATTTTTTTTATTTAACATTGCATTGGTAAAGTGATATTGTATTAGTTTTGATTGCACGCGGTTCTTACATTTTTGTTACGCTTCACGCTGTATCCCGCATGTAGTAAGGAAGAGGTAACCTATAGTTAAGACTCCGAATTTTCGTTTTGTGTTTAGTCGCGGCAGTTAAGCCCACAATTCTTGTCACCAGAGCGAGTAAATGAAAATAATTAATTACCCTGAGTGGGAATCGCATCTGCACCATGATGGCTGGCACTCAATTTATTTTATCGTTTTTAATAATTAACCAAAAGCCTTTTTACAATATTAAATCAGTTTTATATTCGCTATAGTATTAGACAAATGAAGAGTGAGGAAGTTTCCTCTGCAAAGTAACACGGAAAGAAACACGTAAAGCGGTAAAAAAGAGACTAACGAAAAACAGATTATTATTAACTAAATTACATTTATATTATTATATATTAAATGTGTCAAAACATATCAAAATTAAAAAAAAAAACAAACTTACGGACCAAAACACTAAACCATTTTAGTGATAAAATATAAAAATCTGTAAATGTCAATCGTAAAGACCGTAGCCGGTGCGCTCGCAAGGTCGTACGTTCGCCTCACGACGACTGCACGCTATTTAGAAGGTATAACTAAATATAATAATCAATATATATATATTACATATATATGTAATTATACAAGATTTTTTATAGCTAGTGAAGGAACGGAAGTGTCTTAAAACTAGGTTCCCAGGTCCCCTCTGTCTATCGTACTATGTTCAGGATACAACGTAAAGCTACTTATTTAGAAAACGTTTTCTAAATAAGTATTTTTTTCCTAAATGTGGAATAACACTAAAAATTTGTTAAAGTTATTACAAAAAAACATATTACATATGCACTTATATATAAAAGTTTTTGGTTACGAACTTAGAATGAATTATTTAATTAATAATTATAAAATATGGCATCAGAATCAGTCGTGGCGCAGTATTTCATTTTTCTCGCTCTGGTAACAGGGCAAAGCGCAGCGTTGGGTTCGATCACTCAACATGCCTTTCGAATTCTGCGGATATTGGGGAACGGACTTGTTTTAATGGTAACACAGTGTCATACCACTAGGTTCCCAAGTTCCCTCTGCTTACCCATCTATGCTGGATACAACGTGAAGCTAAGAAAATGTCATGTAGGCAAAGTAGGAAGTGTAGAGAGCACTAAAAGGAAAATCCTTTCCATTTTTGCTCTTAGCGACATATAAAATCATTTTTTTTTGTTAAATCTTAATAATATCATCCTCCACATGCTCCACGTCCAACAACTGGCAAGAGGCAGGTGGAATGGCAGCAAACTGTAAATTGATATTTGATATAGTAAAACAAGTATTCAACGTACCCGTCCAAGCCACTTTCGACAAGTTGTGACATGTCCGCGAACCGACCTTGCCGCGTCCTAGTCTATCTCGATTCTTATGAATGAATTGACAGTAACGAAGTATTGTTTGTATCAAAAGATTAGAAGATAATCGCGAAAATAACACCTTAATTTATGTAATACAGGTTATGTAATTGAGGCCGCCGTGGCGCAGCGACACAAGCGATTTTTAGCGCGATGTTTGTAGATTCGATTTCCACGGGAATAAAAGAAACTGCCAGTCGTGCCGCAGAGGCACAAAGTGTGATTGAAAAATCCACTGATTGTGGATTCGATTCCCACTCGAGGAAATATGTATAATGAAATATTTATTTAAATTAAAATTTTCATTTCTTCGCTTTGGTGTTGAGGCAAAGCGTGACATTGAGTTCGGTCACTTAACACGCAATGCCTTCAGATTTCGGCGGAAAGTGGGGAATGGAATGTCTTAGCACTAGGTTCCCTCTGCCTACCCTGCTGCTTGCTTGATACAGCGTAAAGTTGATTTTTTATAATCAAATTTAGGTGTCGTTTCAAATTCACAGTATCTAAATTATTTAATTTCCTTATAACCGCCACAGATTTCTGCATTTCAATTAATTTCACTCACAAATTGCCGAGATTTCGTTGGATGTTTTAAATACGGTGCGAACTTTCATTATAAATTGATTCGAAATGCGTAGCTTTCTACTAAAGCCGACACTTGCTAGTGCAATTTGTTAAATATCTTTGAAATGTATATTTTTTGTTCATTTTTTTTTTCAATTGTTCAGTAGCAAAGTAGGCAGAGGGAACCTAGTGTAAAGTCACTCTGTTCCCCACTTTTCACTCAATTTTCGAGATATTGCGTGTTGAGTAGCGGAACTTAATGCAACGCTTTTGTCTTATTACCAAAGCGAGGACATTTCTTCGAAAAAGTAAATTAATGTCCCCTAGTAGGACTCGAATCTACAACCGTCACTTTTACGTGAATTTTAAGTGACTAAATAATCCACTCTCCGCTTATTCCTTAAAATGAAAATAATAACTACTATAACGAGCTACATATTTATACATATAAATATGTGCTATATCCGTAGTAGCGCAATAGGACAGCGTCAAACTGTAAATGTGACGGTTGTGGGCTCGATACTGGCTTCGAGAAATAAATTATTTTAATTTCCATACTCTAATAGACAAAAGGGTTCACTGGTAGACAAAGAAAATTGACACCAACTTAACTTTGCCTACTCAGTTATATGCAGGATATAGCGAATATATAACTAAAAAAAAAACCAATAATCACAACAACTTCAAACACGCAGCATCTGTACAGATATTAAAAACCACCTCAACCCATCAACAAAATGATTGATCGTATGAATATTTTAATGATTTTTCCATACAAAATGCCCACCTTCCAGTGCACAGACATACGCGTGCTCCACCTTGCGCCAGATGCGCGACCAGCTGCAATCATTGCCTTCGATCTCACCTTTACAGCCTTTAGCTAACTACAGCGGACACTGGTCGAACATAACTCGTATGTACCTATAGGAATCTGGTGGAAACACCTGCCAGTAGCGAATGATAATCGTTTATGTGATTTGTTAACAATTACATATAAATTTTGTAGATAAGATTAAAATATATGTAGATTGGACTTATAATCAGTATATAATAATATAGAATGACCTTTTGAAAATATTAAATTTCGCTCAGGTAACGAAAAAAACACGGGAAAAGTTCCAGGAAGGTTCCCAGGTTAGTTTCCGCCTACCAGTTAAATGAGCGAGCTAAAATAGAATCATTATTACGTGTGGGAATCGAATCTCGTCCATCACGTTTAAGGTCAGATGTAGTTTTACTAGACCTCACCGGTATTATAGCGCATTCAAATATATTTTAACTATACTCCAAAACTAACAACTTAAGATACGCCACTCAACATGCATTACCTCGAAAGTTCAGCGGAAGGTGGGTAGCGGAAGTGTCTTATTGGGAAAGGAATGATTTAACACTGAGCTTCGAGGTTCCCTCTGCCTGCCCCGTTTTATGCGTGATACAACGTGAAGCTAAAAAAAGTTTATAAAAATAAATATTTTCTTCATAAAAAAATGAACCCAAAGAGATACATTTAGATCGTCCTCTACATGTTCCAAGATTTGGGATACATTCGAGGATAAAACTACAGCGCCAACTATTAAAACTTGATATTCTTACCTGGCACCATCATATCAAAAAAGTTGTAATAGTCCCACAAAAATGTAACCATAACAAATTTATAGGCAATTCCAATCGACCTTGAATGTGTAGGTTCATCTGAATTACTTCCAGGATCTAAATGGTATTAGATTGTACTTATTAAAAAACGTATAAAAATTGAACGTAGCGGGATTTGAACCCGCGCCTCTTTGGAAACCGTCCAAACGCTCTGAACAACTAATCCATACGTTCTGGTGAACGTTGCGGAATCCGATCGGGATTTTTTTTCTTAAGTTTGGAATAACACTTTAAAAATGTACGTAAAAAAACACGGACATTTTTTTGAAATTACAATCGGTTTTTGTTACAGCATATCAAAATTATAGATATATGCAGTACTAATAGATATGCTCTAAAACACTTCTTTTCTAATTCTATGGGTTACTCTAATCCTGATCATTACGTTATTTACAAGACCTCGAATAATATATATTCGATTAGATTTCAACGAAACGACAGCGCGATCTAACTTTTCTTAACGCATATTCCATTTTAATTCGCGAAACCTAATAATACGCTTTGCCTCACCAGGACGGAAAAAATTAAATATTTTTACTTCAAGCGACCCGGTCGTCGCTTCTCACACTTAAGTTACTCAATTATTTAATTATTGATCAGAATTACTTTTGTATTCTATATAATGTTGTCTTTTTAAAGACAACATCCATACATTGAAAAAATAAAATTTCAGCCAATTCAATAAAATATTTATATGTAATAATATTGTCGCATGTTACATGCAGCACGAGGTGTGAACAGATTTAAATAATACTAACTCTAAATTCTGAGAAGTTTGCCAAAATATATTGATATATAAAAGAGAAAAGTGCATGGAAATCCGTTAAGCCGTTTCTGATATTAGAGTGCACAAAGAGACAATTTAAAAAATCGTTGTTTGTGTGGCGGAACTCAACGCCGTGTTTCAACACTCTTGTAATAACCACACATAGAATACTAAGCAACAACAACAAAAAAAAACCTAAACAAATTGCATAGTTTCGATCTAAAACCATTTAAAATCGTCAGTTGACTAACAAACGGTTTCAACTCAAAATTCATCTGAATTATTCATTAGTGACAGACAATGGTGTAAGAAACATGAGGTCAATCTGTGTTACGTAAATACACTGCTCTGCTCGTGGTTTAAATATATTTGAAATAAGTAGTTAAAATTAATGTTTATTAGATTTTATGGATATTTAGTGTTAAGACACTTTGTTTTTCACATCGGGTCACATCGAAAGAAAAAAAAGTTAATCGTGAATAAAGTTTTCTTTTCAGCTTCACGCTATATTCTGCACACAGCAGGGTAGGCAGAAGGAACTTTGAGTTAAGACACTCCGTTCCCCACTTTGCGCTGAATTTTGGAGTCATTGCGTGTTGAGTGGCGGAATTCAACGCCGCTCTTTGCCTCGACACCAGAGCGAAAATGTAAATATAAATTTAAAGAAATATTCTATTTTTATTTCTTTAAATAAAATAAAACTACTAATAAAACTTTTCTTGTTTAAATTTATTTAAAATTTGAGAGCTTAATAATTTAATCCCAATCGTTTATATACTGCTCTGTACTTTTAGTTTATAAAAACTAACTAAAATCTCATCAACCCAACTAAACCGTTCCAGTAGTTATTGTGTGACTAATGGCTAAATAAAGACGATGTCGCAATTATAAAATAGGAGAACGTTTAAAAACGTATTAAAATGCTATAGTTGATACGAGCTTTTGTGTATCTCCAAGGTAAAGAGTTCAACGCAGTGCTAGTGCGTTGTATATAGTGACTCACAAAGTATATCTTTTTTTAACCTCACGCTATATTCCGCACGCATCAAAGTAGGCAGAGGGAACTTAGTGTTAAGACACTCCGTTCTCCGATTTTCAACCGAGTTCTCGCTTGTTTTAACTTAATAGAATGGCTAACATAGAAATATTTAAATAACAACAGTTCCCCCTAGTGCGGTTCAAACCCACAACCTTGACGTTTGCAATTAAACGCTACCCCATTGCGCCAGACGGGTCTCTATTATATTAATATCCACTATAGAGCTCGACAAAATGACTTATGAGCTATGACCATCTCATTTTAATACCAACCATAACTTCCTTTGTATTTTCCAACGGTCAAATGTACATTAAGTTACAACAATTTAAAAATGACTCCCATAAAGACCATATTATGAGGTACCATCAAAAAAGGCTGTATAGCTGAATAAATTGAGTTAGAGCACTTACAGCCTCCATATTTATAACGTGGATTAATGATCTGTTATAAATCAGACATATTCAAACAAAACGTTTCGAATTGTATATGGGGGAATCTATCACATTGTCACATAATGTTTCATAGGTAGAGTAGGTGCACCATACATTCAACTTGTAAATGAGTCTCAGTAAGTCATTTTAGGCGTTTTTAATATTTTTAAAGTGTATTGTATTCCACACTTAGGAAAGAAAAACTTACTTATTTAGAAAACGTATAAAAATTTGAACGTAGCGGGACTCGAACCCGCGACTGAACCTTTTTAATATACGCAACATGCTGTACAAAAGATTAATTATTTTACTATAAATCGATTTTTTATTATTATTTAAGAAAACTAAACAAATCAACATCACACACAGCGTATTTATATAATAATAGAATAAGTTAATAAAAATACATGGTCACCATACTCTAGTTATCTGAAGTAATCATAATCTATCACGTGGACTATTTATTGGACGCTCTAAACGTTGTGGCTTCTTGACGCCTCAAAATTTTACTTGTCACTTTAGGGTTAGTCTAAAAATATTCTAATATTTCAATAATAATATTATTTATAAGTTTTGAGAACTCAGTAAATTAAGCCCGGTATTTAAAATTTTAGGCACTGAGATGTTTCTTCGTTTTTATTATTAAATTAATAAATTTGCTTTTAAATATAAGTCAACAACAGTACAAAAAATAGATAAATAAGAAAATAAATCAAAATATGATTGTTTATGTATTACATATGCTTAATTCGTACAGAATCTAAATGATAACTTCCGTATTCATAACCCATTGCCAAGTTCTGTTATATTATAAGAGTGTGACTGTAAACGCCTCAGGTAGTTAGTACAATTCCCACTCGAGAAAATGTTATATTCTTCGACAAAAAATGGAGAGCGGAGTGTCTAAATACTAGGCTCTCTTACATGATACGGGATACAGCGAGAAGCTAAAAAATAATAAAAATAAAAAGTTCCATTTAAATCGTTCATCAAACATGACAGAAACACCCAAGTAACTTTCTTCTTACAAAAGAGTCAAACGCGTGACCTATGGCTGTGGATATGATTCAGTGAGCATGTATCGGGAATGTGTTCTACTAAGCCGACATTGGTATGCAATGAAAGGGCATTGTTTAGAGTTTAAATGATACATTTTTATTTGTAAAATATTTTTGAAACATCCCCTTATATAATAATAATATTCTCTATTGCACACCCATAAAAAAATAACAATAAAATAGGAAACAGAAAAAATATGTAATGTGTAGAGTGATAAAATTGTGGTAACATAAAGACGACTTATATTATGATTTAACTTTATCTGTAGATAATATTGGAAAAGTCATTACTTTTCCAAATATTAATAAAACTTATTTTAATAATAAAATAATAGTTTGAAAAAACTAAAATAAACTTTGGAAACTATTTTCTGGTTCAAATTAGCTCACATTGAGGATTTCTCAACAAAATACTAAAATATATCTAGTTGTAAATAACACAATCACTCAGACCCCACATTTTGACGTATAATGTGTACAGATAAGGGGATTATCTTGTACAGTAAACTAAATTCCAGCGTGAGAAATAGTGATAACGAAAGAAATAACATTTTAGCTTAGCGGCATCTTTTAATATACAGAATTAAATTGTTTGAGGCCGTCGTGGCACAGGGGCACAAGGGTGTGATGTGATGGTTGTAGATTCGGTCCCCACTTATTAATAATTATTCATTAATATTTTAATTTTTTCACTCTGGCACTTAGGCAAAAAGCTCACACTGCGACACAATCCGCGAAAAGTGCGGAACAGAGTGTCTAGGTCAACACTAGGTTCCCTCTGCCTATCCTCCCGTATGCGGGATACAACGTGAAACTAATTTTTAGGGATCATTAAATGTATTTATAACGTGTATGATCTCTAAGCAAAAGGACTATGGAATCCGAGTTATGATAATTATGTATTTGTTTAAGGCCATCGTGACGAAGGGACAGTTTTGAGTTTTCGATTCCCACTAGGGGAATTAATGTTTTCATCTCCTCGTTGTGATAACGAGGCAAAGCGGAAAGTCGAGGTAGCACTAGGTTCCCTTTATCCTCCCTGCTATGCGGAATATAGCAGGAAACTATGCATAAATAATTAATATTTAGCTTTTTGTATGATACGATTCTTACTCTGAAATGGAATATATGTAAAATATATTCCCCGTTCGGTCTGACAAAATAAGACTACCAGAGAGAACCTAGGGTTTTTCGCCGAAATTATTGGCGGATCTCAACGCCGCTTATTGTCTTACCAGATACCTAGTTGAATTCACTTCTAAAATGCTCTGAATCGAGTAGTTCTCACACAACAAACCCTCAGCTAGATAGTTAAATCATAATCTACATACATATTAATATAATAATGACTGCATATCTCTGATCCTATTTCACTATCAACAAAAGGCTTCTATAAAAGTCTTTAGATATTTTTTTTTACTTTTTAATTTCAATAGGGACATGTCAAACGGTCATCGGGGTTCCTCCACGTCCCCACAATTGTTTACAGCTGTTTTACATTAAAATGGAACGAATAAAGGCTATCCTATAAACCTTTATGAATAACGTCAAATTGGGTCCTTTCAGAGCGGGCCAGTGAACCCGATGCTTGGATAGATTAATCTTTAATTTTTTAGGGTTACTTCTGACGTGTTGTAATAATTTTTAATTTGATCTTTGGGAATTGTGTAAATTTAGTTTCTGTTCGCGTTTAAGTGTTCTAGATAATTTGGTAAAATTTACTAAAATACTAAAAATTAAATATTACTATTTATTCAGAATTATTCTTATGAAAAAGGTTTTTTAATGTCATCTTAATGTAATGTTATAATTTCCAAAAATGATTAAAAAAACAAACTTCGTAAGTTTGTTCTATATAATTACGCTATTAAAAACAAAATATGAGGCCGTCTTGGCACAGTGGCACAGTAAATGACTATAAACTTGACGGTAATCAATTTCCCATTCGGGAAAATCAATTATTTTCATTTTCCTCCCTCACGTAACAAGACTATACCTTCAGAAAATAGGGGAAAAAGGGGAACGAAAGTGGGAACTTAATGGGAACGGATTGTCTTATCACTAGGTACCCAGGCTCTCTCTCGACCTACACGACGTCTCCAAAATTGGGCAAGGTCCCTCTCTAGTTATATTCGTGTACAACCACCCTAAAATCCTAAGTGAAATGCTAAAGAATTTATTAACGTCGAAATACGTAATACATGAGATAGCATCTCTTGTTAGATGTGATCTGAATCATTCTATTGAGGTGGACTTAAATATTTATTTATTGTACGCATGTCTTGATGTACGACAGCCTTTGTTTTGTTTCTATACTAATATTATATAGATAAATCAGGCCGTCGTGGCGCAGTGCAATAGCGATTGACGGTAAACGCGATGATTGTGGGTTCGATGCCTATTTGGTTAATGATTGTATTTTTTTTCTCATTTCTTGCTCTGTTAGACAAAGCGCAACGCTGGGTTTCGCCAATCAATATACACGTGGCCGTATTTATACTTACAAAAAGTCCTGAACTTTCGCTTTGAACAGATATTTTCCTAAAATTTCTGGAGTGGGCACAAGACTATTCTATGCTGGGCATTGATACTGCCCCGCTTCCTAGAAAAGAAACTCTTGAAAGTTGGGCACTGCTTGGAAAGTGTCTTAATAGTACTTTCTCTCTCTCTGTCTACACTGCTATGCGAAGAAAAGCGTAAAGCGTAAAAGCGTAAAGCTTCTGTTAAAACAAAGAGCGGCGTTGAGCTCCACTCAACACGCAACGATGGCGTTACTCAAAAATTGTATAAAAAATATGAGAAAAAAGCTCCATTGTCATTGGTAGTCAATTGATTCACATAAAAGATTTAAGTAACCGTATATGCTTATTGTACTGTTTTCACGCTTGACGTAAGGTATCAAGTTCGAATCCCGATTGAATTTATAATAAATTTTAATATTAAAGGGGTGAATAGGATAGTTTCTAGTTTTAGATCGAGTTTCTGCTTGCTTAGTTAAACATCCATAATCTTATATCATCTCTTTGTTGAATAGTGTAAGTGCAGCTGTTCACTGTTTGAGTATTAGCTTAAATTTTATATACATTACCGTCAGTTATTTTTAAGGGTTTCGTACCTTAAAAGGAAAAAACAAACCTCTTATAGGATCACTTTGCTGTATGTCAGTCAAGACAATTTATCTCGAGATGGCATAAAGGTATCAAAATGAAATTAACCACAAATGTTGAAGTCTACGGCCCCTTTTTAAGTCATCTCAGTTAAAAGATACGAGCATTTATGCATCGTTTTTACTGTGTAGGGTACTTCTAGTGTACCTATAGTTATAAAATTTGGCATTAAGTGAGAATTAACTATACAAATAAGAAAAATATCCGAAAAGTGAAAATTTTTAGGTATTTATAGGTATTTAGGCCGGTCGTGGCGCAGCGGCACGAGGTGTGACTGCAAAACCGACTGGTTGTGGGTTCGATTCCCACTCGAGGAGATGAAATATTTACTTAAATTTATATTTCCATTTCTTCGCTCTGGTGTCGAGGTTAAGCGCGGCTTTGAGTTCTGCCACTCAACACGCAATGCCTCCAGAATTCGGCAGAAGGAGGGGGAACGGAGTGTCTTAACACTAGGTTCCCTCTGCCTACCCTGCTGTGTGCGGGATACAGCGTGAAGCTAATTTAATTTTTAATTTTTTTTTATAGGTATTTGATAGAAAAAAAATATTATAAACATAGTTTATATTTGTAGTTCATTTCATACAAAATGAGTGCTGACGCCCGCAAGCTTAAGTTTGCATGAAAGTTAAACTAACACAAGTAACATAAACATGCAATTGCTAAGCTTTTACTAAGCGGCTAAGTTATCTAAATGTGAACAGTTTAGTTCCTGTAGCACCGGTTCTCACGACCTGCGTCTTGTAGGTATTACTTACGTTGAATGACGGAGAGATATGTATATTTATTGTTTTCTCTTCAGCTTCACGCTGTCCCGTATGTAGGTAGACAAAGGGAACCTAGTGGTAACACTTGACCACGCACCGCTCAATTTTCAAGACGTTCTGATTGGGTGGCGGAACTTGACGCTGCGTTTTGTCTTGTTATAAGAACGAACAAAATGTAAAATAATCACTATTTAAAATGGGAATTGAAGCCACAACCGCCGGGTTTACATTCAGACGCTGCTCCACGGAGGCCGGATGTATATTTTTAATTGAGCGAAAATTGCAAGCAGATAGTTGAAAAAAATAAATTTAAATATGTATAAATTGGTAACAAATAAAAAATTATTAAAAATGGAATTATAATAATTATATTTGCTATATATATATTTTATTACTTTATTCAATATTTATATATTAAATAAAGAAATAATCAAAATCAGAAAATCTCATACAAAAAAACAACAATCTAAGTCCCCATCAATGTATGGAGCTTTGCATGTGTGAAAGGGACAGCGACACAACACTATGTAATTAGACAGAGACGGAGCAACGACAACACAACCGGTTAGCATTGCAAGGTCGCGGCGCGGGGTAAACGACACTTGCGCAGTCGTGCCAAAACATCATATTTCTTTACTAGATGTTTTATACTTTTTATCAATTTTCTTGGTTTTTTTTTAATATATTGTAGATAGTTTAATTGATTCCGTTCCGTTAAATAAATTGTAAGTAATAAAATATAATATAATAATAATATTTAAAGGATGAATATGTGTATGTGTATAGCACTATGTAACAAAGGATAAAACTGTTTTTTTTCAGCTTCACGCTGGTTCCCGCATGTAGCGGGGTAGGCATAGGGAGCTTAGTGTTAAGACACTCCGCTCGCCACATTCCGCCGAATTCTAGAGGCCGAGCTTTGCCTCGACGCCAGAGCGAAGAAATGAAAATATTTAATATTTCATTTCTTCGAGTGGGAATCGAACTCACCACCTGCCATGTTCACAGTCACTAAATTGAATAAAAAAATAAAGTTCACTTTTTTCTAACATTTTTAAAGTGTTATCCCACACTTAGGAAAGAAAAAGACTTATTAAGAAAACGTATAAAAGTTTTGAACTAACTAGGTTCCAAACATTTATATGTTTTCTTAATAAGTAAAATCCACTTAGGTGTCGCCTTTTCTCAGAAAAACTGACTTTTGAGTCATTGAGTACCACTATTTTAAAATTTACATTTTTCATAATATATTTCTATAATAGGTGTAGAAAAACACTATAAAAATATTAAATACATATATATATATATATATATATATATATATATATATATATATATATATATATATATATATATATATATATATATTGTTATATATATGTCACTAAAGCACAAAATAATAGTTAAAGCGACCTTGTCTTAATAAAAAAGCGTATTAGATTTGTTTTATGATTGCTAGCTGTTGCGAATCCCTTACTTTTTACATACATAATTATGTGTACATACACATAACATGGTAACATATTTTTTTAACTTCCCGCTATCTACGACATACCGCTTATAATAGGGTAGGCAGAGGGAACCTAGTGTTAAGACACTCCGTTCCTCATTTTCTTGCCATTATTTGGGAAATTGCGTGTTATACTATGAAGCTCTACGCCACACTTTGTTTTGTTACCAGAGCGAGAAAATGAAAATATTAAATAATTTCTTCCGAATCGAAATCGAACCCACAACGCCGCGTCTCATGTGATAAACCTAAAAATACGTATTTTTTTATTTAATACTCATTTAGTTTCTGTGAAAGTCACGACGTGAGAAAGAATAGCTTTACGGGGCTTATAAATGTGGTTCTTATAGTTCAGTTCTTAGAACGTTATATAGATCTTGTCAAGAAAATATTTACATCATCATATCTGTAAGTCAAGATCATCATATGCATCATAATAAAATGGATGCAACTGATTGTATTTTTGTAATATTTAAGTATTTGTGTCAGGTTTTCAGGGACTTTATTTAATTAAGAAAGAATGAATTATTAACTCTTAAGAAAGAATGAAAAATTAACTAAACTACCACTAACTAAACTAAACTCGGCAAAAAATCCGGCGTTGAGTTCCGTCAGTCAACTCACAAACTGCTTCGTAAAATTCATCGGAAATTGAGGAACAGAGTGTCTTAACACTAGGTTCCCGTTGTCTAACCTACTGTATGCGGAATACAGCGTAAAGCTGATTTATTTAACAAAAATACAAGCTAAAACACATAATCAAGATTACTATGGATCAAGAATTTAAAAAATATGAAAAAAAATATTATGTGAGCATGTACTGACATGTCGGTCAGGAGGCATGAAGATTGGAAACAATAACTTTTTGTTTGTTTCAAACTATTAATGATCTTTAGTTTCCTAGAAATACCGCGTGTATGTACTATAACCTAACTATCTTTAACACTTTTTATATTTCCATTTCTTCGCTCTGGTGTCGAGGTTAAGCGCGGCGTTGAGTTCTGCCACTCAACACGCAATGCCTCCAGAATTCGGCAGAAAGTGGGGAACGGAGTGTCTTCACACTAGGTTCCCTCTGCCTACCCTGCTGTGTGCGGGATACAGCGTGAAGCTAATCTTTAACACTTTTTTTTACCTTCACGCTTTACGCCCCAGCATGTAACAGAGTAAGAAGAGGGAGAATAGCGTGTTGCGTGTTGAGTGGCGGAACTCAACGCCGCGCATAGCCGCAATACAATAATTCTAACATTAGAAAAGACAGCACTATAGCACAGTTGAGTAGTTTTTTTTTTATTTTCAGTGTAACCACTTGGGTACCTAATTTCCGTCACTTGGCACGCAGTGTCAATATGGAAAATAGGAAACAGAGTGCTCTAACACTAAGTTCCCTTGCTGTAAGTGGAATATAGCGTGAAACCAAAAAAACGCACATACATATCCGCAATTCATACAAGAATAAACAATAAACATTTTCTTCTATTCCTAGGTAACGGTGATGACCTGTTCGTGACTCTATTCATTACATAGTTTCCAATTCCCATGGCCATTTGTGTTTTTCACATAAAATATACGATGGTTTTGAACAATTCGCGGCGATACAAAATGTATGGATTCCGCGCACGCGTAAACGATTCACACGAAGCTAGGGTTGCCTGATGCGATTTTAATAGAAAATAGTAAAATATAAGAGGTAGGGGGGAGACCTCGGTTCACTTCGAAAACACAGTATTAAAGATACTGGAGGAAGGTTACGTAAAAAGCATGAGCACCCCGCTATGGATAAAGCGTGAAAAAAAAATATTTTACTTCACACTGGATCCCTTATATAGTAGGGTAAGCGAAGGTCGTGGCTAGTCTTAAGTCACTCCGTGCCATTCAGGGGAATAAATTATTTTAATTTCCTCATTTTGGTAACAAGACAACGTGCAGCGTTGAGGTCTGCCACTCAACCGATAATATTTTATTAAATATTTTAAGAATTAGACGGAAAGTGGGAGTTGGAGTGTCTTAACACTAGAATCCTACCTACTCTGCTATATGCGGAATACTGTGTGAAGATATTTTTTTATAATATTATTTATTGACACCCCTATAACCAGTAATTTTAAATTCAATTACATTCGTGTTAGATAACGTCCGGAATTTAGAAATGTTAATTCTTCTTCTGGGAAATGTATTTCAATTAGATTTTGACATTTTTTTATTTTTTCGAAGCGGTAAATTAATATCAAATTTATAAGGTCATAGATCAGATTAAAATCATATTAAATATTTAAAAATTCCTATAAACTAACACAATAATAGTTATTATTAAATTTATCACGTTTTACAATTTGAAGTTGAGCCATATACTAAACTCTATCAAGATGAACTAAACTTATCAATCATTATTAGTGATTATAAAAAATAAAAAATTATATAATATTAAAACACAAAGAACATAGCCAGATAAGTTTGTGATTTTATATTATTAACAATTTTTTTTAATTCTACTTCAATCTGTTCAGAACCTAAAGAAAAAATAAATATTTTATTTGCTCTTTACCAGATTTACTTAAAAAAATAAGCCCCAAAGAAATCTGATCTTTTGTTTATATCTCCTTTTAAGGGTCGTTAAAGTACAATAAAACGTTATTATAGTGTTGTTGCGGGCGCGGCGGGCGCGTGCGCATGTTATATAAACAACGCCATCTAGCGGCAGGTGGATGAACCACTTTATAGCTTTGACCACCCAAATTGAGTATTAAAATGTAGAGGACGTTACATTCTTGATGCTAAGTTATGTTGGAACTACGTAGCTTCACGTTGTATCCCGAATAAAGCAGGATAAGCAGAGGGAACCTAATGTTATAATACTCTACCCTGCCTTCCGCCTAATTTATGAGACATTGCGTGTTGAGTGCGGCTTAACACCGAGCCTTGTCTTCTTATCAGAGCGAAAAACTACTTGCACAATGGGTGGAATTGTAGTAGTCAATATTTTATAGAAAATGAATGCATGCCTAAAAAAGATTTATTTACAACTTATAAATAAATAGAAAACTTAAAAAAAATCACAAACTAAATAAAAACTGAAAGAAAACAAGATTTGAACGGCTTCCAAGACATGTAGGATAAAATTTGTAAAAATTTGTTGTTGTTGTTTTGTTTGTTTAATGTTTAAGAAAAAATATATAAATATTCTTTGCTGTGTGAAAAAACATTTAAAAAAATTGATAAATAAAAATGACTAAATTATATACAGTTAAATACGCATAGAAAATTATTTATTATTTATAAGAACCTTACCTTAGCGTAGTCAACGGGAGATGCATTCACAGGACTGGTGAATAGACCCTCGCTGCAACAAAACAAAATTATCATTATATTTATATTGAAACACAACCGTGGCCAGAAGCGCGACTGTAAAAGTGTCAGTTGTGAGTTGGATTGCCAGTCGAGTAGGTAAATTAAATATTTAATATTTTCATTTTCTCGCCCTGGTTACGCATTAAGCAGCAATGTCTCTAGAATTCTGGGGGGAGTGGGGAACGTTGTGGCGAACGTGTCCCTCAGCCTACCCTGCTATACACGAGATAGAGTGTGAAGCTAGAAATAAAAGGGCGGAGCCTTGTTTTAAGAGCTTATCACCACGTGCAATTTTATGACTGACTCATCCTAATATGACTTTTATCACTTTTATTTACATAGGTATTACATTTTATAACTGATATCCAAAAACTTAGTGTAGTCATCGCCTTAAAAATTAAAAACACGTGTGCTTCTTGTTTTTCTAAAATATAATATATAAGGCTAGGAAAATCCCATCTTACTTAAGGAAATTAAATATTCAACATTTTAATTTCCTCGCTATGGTAACGGGCCAAAGCGCGGCGTTAAATTCTACGGCACTTAACACGCAATACCTCCAGAATTCGGCAGAGTGTGGGGAACGGAAGTATCGTAATGGAAACGGAGTGTCTTAACACTAGGTTCCCAATCCGCTTACCATGCTCAGTGCGGGAGACAGCTTAACATATATTAAAACTGAAGAGTGTATTTTAGGCAACCGTGGCGCAACATTTGACTGTTATTTATACGACTGAGGGTTCAAATCCAATTCGGGAGAATGGATTATTTTCATTTCCTTGCACCTACACCGCATAAAAAGAATGTTTAAAAACTAAAACTCGACTACTAAAACACGCTCTAAAAAGTACGAACGTACGCTCAAATTTTTATGTACAAATTATAAAAACTTACCGAATCCTAAATAAATAACTTAAACGTATTATATTTAAATGTATTTTTATATGTCATACTGATAGAGATAAGTTTACAGAATAGACGTAATGATGCTCTTGTTTCGTACCTCATTTGTCTCTTTATGATAACTAGGTTAGAAGTTATGAGAGAACAGATGAACATCCATATACCCACATACATACGAGTACATACACGTCAAAATCACAACCCTCCTTTTTGCTTCGCCGGAATCGGGTAAAAATGTGTGATACTGCGTGAAACTATGAGTTGTCATTTCTTCTTAACAAACGTGCGAAAAAGATGAAAGATGTAATAAAGGTGTAAATGTATACATTGACGATGAACACGCGAGCCAAACTGATTATACCAGCATATTAATCATTGGACTAGGTTTTTCTAATGTTTAACATTATTCTTAGATCTTAGTTAGCTTAGAAAGAATCGATATTTTCTTTATACATATAAGTTTGGATCGAGGTTTTTGGGCGACTACTATTATTCCAAAGCAATGGTTGTGGGTTCGACTCACGTTTTTTTTTTGCTGAAATGGGGGCGGTGCGTGTTGAATGGCGAAACTCACGCCACGCTTTGCTTCGTTACCAGAGCGAAGAAATGAAAATATTAAATATTTCATTTCCTCGTGTGGGAATTGAATCCACAACCTGTTGGGTTTACAGTCGCATGCTTATGCCCCCGCGCCACGACTGGCTTTAAATGAAATATATAGCATAATTATCGTTTTCGTATCGTATCGTTAAAAAAATCACTTCAACAAAAAAATTAGTACTAAAAGTGAGTTTCTTTCTGTGCTCTAGTTCGTTACAGTCGTAAAACTGCTGCTTTTCCAACGAATAATTACATACCAATATGATAGTGTTTCTTTCTTTTATTAGTAAAATATTATTAGTAATACACAATGTACGTGAATAGCTATTTCATTAAAGGAATTCTATGGTGATGTAGATAAAATGTTTAATTAACGAGTATATGTAGTTCTATATCTACATATAATAAAATTGTAAATTGGTGTCTATGTATTGGAAACAAACGAGAAAATCTATCATTGGGGATATTTATTAATGAATCCAAAATAATGATTTTTTAAATTTTTGTCTGTGGGTCGTTTGGAAAAATGATTGTCTGTGCGTTTGTGCACGATAATCTCGGAGACGGCTTAACCTTTATTTGCAGTGTGTTTTTTGTTGTTACAACACGAAAGTAATTCAGATTTGTAAACAAATAATTATGTAGTTCAAGCCGGCGAAGCCGCGAGCGTGTCGCTAGTATCCTAATACAATTATTGATGTACGGTTTAATTGGTAAAGGTGACTATTCAGCCATTAGTCGGAGATTTGGAGAGTCACTTCTTACTATGTATGTATTTCTCAATAAAATGTATATAGAGAGAATTTAATTAAAATGTTTCTTAATAATTCAATATTATATTGGCTTACCAACGTAAACTGTCTGCTAACGACATTGATGTCGAAGTCATTGACACTTTTACGATAGTGTTCTCTTGCACTTCATACATAAATTTTTAATTGACATTCAATTCTTGACTTAACGACAATTTTTGCACAATTACTAAGAAAAATCTTTCTTTTGACAGATCAAAATTTTAATTGATCTGTTTGGCTTTAATGAAAAATACACGAATATTTTTACAAGCGAATAATGAGCTAGTTGGCTAGTCATTATCGAAACATCTCTACTAATAACACTATAATGGCACCGTTGAATTATGTGAAGATAATGGGTTCAAATATGAAATAAAACAATTCAAACATGGTTTGGATTCAAATATGGGTAGAGTGAGGGGAACAGATAGCAGAAGCGACCGTAAATACTTATTTTCCTCTGTTTCCACGTTCTTTATCCCACATGAAGCTGAGTAGGCACAAAGAACTTAATATCAAGACACTCCCTTCTACTCTTTCGACGCGAAATCGAGACAGCGTGTTGAGTGGCGTAACACAACTCCACATCATGCTTAAATAATTCACATATTCGTCACAAACACCACAACACAACACAAAACATCAACAAAACAAGAAAAACAGTAAAAAAAAGGCAAATTCGCAAACAAATTATACAGAAAAACGTTTCACCGACACATGCAATTACAGTTGCTCTACACAACGCTCTCGGGATGAGATATCGCTGTTTTTTGTCGCGTGATCATCTCTCTCCATGCAGAGTGACTAGTGTTTCCGGTCTAGCGTTTTGCTTAATAATCGGTATAATCGTTATAATCGACGCGGCCGTGCGTGGTCTCAAAATGATTTATTAATGTAGATCGTGTTTATCCGTAGTTAATATAATTTAATTATACTCCATTATGTTGTTGTAATGTGAATTATTGTAACAAAAAGCTTTTTGGGTCGTCGTGGCGTAGTGTTTTAGGTGTGACTCTAATCGGGGTGGTAGTTGATTCGATTCCTACTGTATCGAATGATTTGTTTTCATTTCTTCGTTTTGGTAGCAAGACATAGCTCAGTTAAGAGTATCGCCGCTCAACACGCAATATCTCAAATATTTTACCGTTTTTGAGTTAAGTTTTTCGAAGCTTCTAACTTAATGAATCTCACACACCAAAATGCTGTTTAAGTTCTCAAAATTTACATTTTTTTAAAGCTTTGCGCAGTACCCTGCAAATGGCTGGATAGGCAAAAGGAACCTGGGAACTTACCACTCTGTTCTCATTAACACACTTCCTACCCTCACTTTGCGCAGAACACTAGAAGAATAGCGTGTTGAGCGGCGGAACTCAACAACGCGATATAGCGTGATTTTTACATTTATTTACTAACATAAAAGAAAAATAACACACAAACCTATTTACTTTAGAAATCCGATTACCCACCAACGTATTTTATCTGGCTTGTGGTTAGACGACCAAGAACAAACTAGAAAACTAGAAACTAGAGACATCAACAACAATGAGGGAGGCTTTAAGAAAAGCTGCAAAGAAAGATTTCAAAGAAGTCTTCAACAAACAATAGAACTTTAGTATCTTATTTACTATTAGTTCTTATTAAAGGTATCAGTCGCATAGGGACCTGTTGTAACCTAAGATTGTCCGAGTAGGTATAGAAACCACATAGCGGGGTCCCTCCAAACCACAGCTAGCTGTGAACATTGAACAAATCTAATTATATAGTATTGACATACATAATGTAGATACTATAGCGGCTTAGTGGTAATTATACAGGCAATAGTAACAAATTCATATTAAAAAAAGAAAAAAAATAGTAATATATATTATCACGAGGTTCTCTGTAATATACATAATTTGTATAATAAAATTCTAAAATAACGTGATAAAGTGTAATTTTTTTTAAGTTCCGTTCTCCGTATTATGTATTCCGCATGTAGCACGTAAAACAGAGAGAATGCAATGCCAAAACACTCCATTTTGCGGATTGTAGAGTTAAAAAGTTAAGAAGAGAAGAAGCTGAACTCTAATAAGGTCTTTAATATGCCTGTTGGAAAGTTATAGAAGGTATATGTCGATTATATTCTATGCTATATTTTATACAGATATATTTTATTTCTCGCTTTCTTCGCTATAAATAATAATAAAAAAGAAAACTATTAACTTATCAGGCCTGCAGCTATTTTATATTATACAGGAATTGTAAAGCAAAAACATTAATTAATGCAACTTTAATAAGAGCCTTTGTGGTATGTCGGCACAATGTCTGACTATAAACGCAACGGTTGTGGGCTCGATGTCCCGAGACTCCGGACAAAGAGCGGCGTTGAGTTCTGCAACCCAACGACGCAATGTCTCTAAAATTGGGCGGCGCAGGGGTACCGAAGGGTTGTTCTGCCTACCCTGTTATGCAGGATGAACGTAAAGCTATTTTGACAAAAAAACTTTATTATAAAATAGATGTAACCATAAAATATCCCAATGTTGGACTCCTTTTTTCTGTTTATTTTTTTTTTGTTTAGGCAAGTTAAATCAACCAAAATCGAAACTCTTTTCTTTAACCTTAATCTTTATCTTGCATAACACTGCAAGCATATAAAACTGGGTGTCTATACTCTTACTCTGTTTAACATTACATGTGAAGTGGCAAAATTTAACGCCGTTCTTTGCATATTTTCTCCGAATGAGGTCCACAACCAGTTACAATTAGATATTGTCCCACTGCGCCACGATCACTTTTATTAAAAATTTGAAATCCAATCGATCTTATGATTAATATAACATTATGATTAAAAATCACGCAAAAAAAAATTTTTTTGATAACCGATACACATTGTCTGGTAAGCTGGGCGGGACGCGGGGAACGAAGAGCCTTAACACTAGGTTCCCTCTACCTACCCCGCTATATCCGGAATACATTACTAGCCGTGAGGCTATAAAAAGTATAAAAATAATCCACTTCCCTACAATTTCTTAGCACAATAACAAGACCAAGTTACGGTCAAACGATATCCCGGTTATACATACATACATACATACTTAAAAGAATCTAAACAGTTTACGTAAGAAGTAAATAGTGTTGCAAGTCGACAGTACCTAATAAATGCATAATGCCGCATCTCATTGGCACACATAGCGTAGCGAATTGTTGCGCATATATATGTATGTAGATACATACATACAAACAAACATACATTGAGCTACTAAAATGATCTTTTGATTTTTTTTTTAGTTTTAGTGGGAATCAAATCTACAACAGTCGCACCCACGAGTGACGACGACATGTATGAGATACTTTAGTTATATCAAAAAATCAGCTTCACGTTGTATCCCGCACACAGCAGATTAGGCAGAGGAAACCTAGTGTTAAGACACTCCGTTCCCCACTTTCCGCCAAGTTCTAGAGGAATTGCGTGTTGAGTTGTGGAACTCAACTCAGCGCTTTGCCTCGAGACCAGAGCGAAGAAATGAAAATATAATTGTAAATAAATATTTCTTTTCCTCGAGTGGGAATCGAACCCACAACCAGTCTATTTTACAGTCAGACTTTGTGCCCCTGCGCCACGACTGGCCTCTTAGTTTAGTTATTATCATATAATAGACTGTGTTATTTCGGTTAGTACGGTGGTAATAAGAAGTTTGATTATTATTAATAATAACTGTTCTCTTATTCTAGATTAGTGGAGATATTATGCTGTTGAATATGTTGCCGGTTCTTCTCAGCAGAACTGCCTGCCGAGCCGGTGGTAGCTTTACGTTTGACGATTCAAAAATATTCGAAAAAGTGTGCTTCAATAAAAAAGTATTTGATTTTTTATTCAAATATTAAACCTATAATCTATTATCACAGTAAATGCATATACTTCACACATTCATATTCAACATTTATTTATATTTTTTAGCTTCATACTGTAGGCAGAGGGAACCTGCGAACCTAATCTTAAGACACTCTGTTCCCATTAAGGCATTGATATATAATTAAATTATAATATTCAACATTAAGGCTGTAGTAAGAATTTCAAAAGACTATAAAATTACAAAACACAATATTTATTTAATAAAATCTATTTACTTAATTTACTTTAGATAAAAATTTACTACGTGGTCTTAAAGCGCTGTTTCTGTAGAAATAAGTCGGCTTTACAAAGTCATTTGATAGCTTATGAAATAGAAGGCCTCTATTGTACACATGAAACTTACTTTGTTTGGTAATTAGAGTAAGATTTAACTATCTCCATGCGATAATAGAATACCAACTGCTTAGACTATAAAAGGCGCAGATTCGAATCCCGCTGAGTAAGCCTATTCACTTCAAGTTTTATATAGCTTTTAGCTTTGATTTGAGAAAAATTGTACCTCTTCATCACGGATTCGATAAGCTGATCTAATTCCCCATATCTTACGAAGAGATCGCATCTCCAATGCATAAATTTTCTATGACATGCACGCAGCGACCCTTGCCTTTCGCGGGCTGCAATATTTACGTTCTCCGCTTTCTTCCGAATCCAAAAGTTTTATGCGTGGCGGAACTGAAAATCGAACAAATTAGGAAACTACTTTTATCGTGCACTACAAAATTTTTAAATTAATGTACTTTGAGCAAAAAATTATTGAGCCTAGGCTCGAGTGGTTTACTAGTAACCTCTGAAGAGTTACACCATTCTATCCCGGATCCATCATCAGATCAGCTAGATAATATCATATTATTTTATCAAACAGTTACTAAACTAAATTAGACCCCTTGATGTAAATCAAGGGGTCTAATTCAGTTTTACAGTTTTTATTTCATAGTAACATAGTTGCGTCGGCAAAACTCAAAATCTCCTCTGGCTTTTTGTCGGTCAAAAAAGCATGAATGTAGAGTTAAAACTAGCGCGGCTTCGCCCCCTTAAATCTATTTCTATATTTTAGCCAAATTATTTATAGTTTACACAAATTATGGCATATGTGTTATTTTGATGTATAAGCTATATTATTGTAAAGTTTCATCTAAATGCGTTCAGTAGTTTTTGCGTGAAAGTGGAACAAACATCCATCCTCATAAACTTTCACATTTATAATGCTATAGTAGGAAAACTAGCGCCCTACACGCGGCTTGGCCCGTCTGAACTATATGATTATTTACTTAAGGTTAAGTGTATTTTGGGAAAATTGATTGGTTATTATTATACCGGTAATTATACACTTAATAAATTGTTTTTGGGATTTTATTTATTTTTGCTCGCACAAATTATCATTTTAAATACGACAATGTCTGGTTCTTTCTTATCTGTCTGGGTAGTAGGTATGCGCACGCGTTAGACGCCGTTTTCCCGGATGTCTCTCTCTATATTGCTCTACATTTTTCTCTATCTTTCAGTAAAAGTCCTATAAAAACCAATTTAGTTATTTCAGAGATTAGTTCGGACAAGAGACAGACAGACAAAACATTTAAATTGTTGATTCGTTTTTTAATATTACGTAAATTACTATTAATACTATTGAATATACAAAAATTTATTACAACTATTACTAATATTGAAAATATACAGTTATTTTGACTTTTATAAAACATAATTTTTCGAAGGATTGGAACAATGGTGAGTTTTTTTAACATATTCAGTGTTATTATAATTACGTTGGTTAGTAATACTTAATCTTTATTCCTTTCTTATTTTGAACTGAATTCGATTGTATTGTAATTTTTGATGTAGAGTAGATGGAAATGAAAAAAAAATGCATTGTAGTGCTGTATTTTTTCTTATAATAGAGTAAGCAAATAAAACTTAATGTTAAGACATTCAGTTCCAAAGGCACAACCCAAATTTGGAGATATAATGATAGACAAATGTAATGATAATATAATGACGTCAACGTGTCAAGGCAAACAGAAAGCTAAGTGAAGTCACTTCTCTTTACTTTCAAACAAAGCTTTACGCTATAGCAGATTAAGCAGCGGAAGCTTAGTGTTAAGACACTCTATTCCTATTAAAACACACAAAAGCAACAATTATATGTAACTTCACGTTTTATCCATTATCTAGCAAGGTAGACATTGAGACTTGAGCGATGATAAGACAGTGACTTTTGTTTTGTTTTTATTCTCCGCTTTCCGTATGAATTCGAAACAACAAGCTTTACATTTTAGTGGCGAACTTCAACGCCGCATTCTGCCTTAGCAAAGCTTAAACGAGAAATAAAAACAAAACGTGTACATAAAAACTAATAATTAAACATGTTTACCATAGACAGCTATGGTATCGCATCGAGATCACCGTTAGTTCCCAAGTAATCGGATCTTCCGTGCAAACCAGTCCTTCCGCGGCTGTAAACATTTCTATTTGGTCATTGATTTACATCCATTTGAAATGTTTTATTGTATTTTTTTTTCAATATTTTTTAACTTAACTTAATTTAGCTAAACGCTATATCCCTAGCACGGTAATTACAGAAAAGGGAGCGCCAAACGCTACGCTACTTTTATATTTTTTATTTTAAAAAAATAGCTTAACTACAAATTTAAAAAGCTATTTACTAAATAGGTTTAAGGTATGTATGTATGTTGACACTTGACACTTGACATAATATGAAAAGTAATAAATATGGCATGAACATTATTTTATTATGGAGTAAATGAAGATAATTTATTAAGCTATTTTAATTATCATTTTAAATATAAAACAGACAATTTAAAGCCGTCGTGCCGCAGCGGCACAGCGTCTGCTGGTAAAATCGATAGTTGTTTATTCGATTCTCACACGGCGGAGCGTCTTGATATTAGGTACCCTTGAATTACTAAATGGTGAATCTGATCAACTTTTTTAATAGTTATATCAAAAAATATATATTTATGTACATACTTAAATAGCAAATAAATAGCAAATTTATAGAAAAAAAACAGATAATTAAACATGAATTCTAGCAAAACTAAATCTGTTAAATAATATAGGCACTTATTCATTTAAAAAAAGATGTCTTTCCGTTTTAAGTCAAACAATTGCAGCCACTAACATACAATATGTAACAGAACAAACACAAGACGAACGTATCCAGACGTATACAAACGCATACAAAACAACTCACCTGTTCACTTTGAACAGAAGTCCCACTGGGGTCATCTCAGTTTACTTAAAAAAATACCCTCACTACACTTTACAACACTGGAAACGTCAAAATGACAGTTTAAATATTATAGAAAAAAACTGTCACAGATTATCAAAAATTATTATATTTTAATTTTTTTTTGTAATTGTTTTTGTCAAGTAAGTAGCACAGTATACGTCCTAAAATATTAATTAAATGGGATAAAAAATATTTAAATTCGATTCTCGATTATTATTTGTGCGTGCACAGAGGTTAGATCGATGCGTGGTAACCGGGCGGCGGTCGCGAGAGGTGTGGTGACAAAGTCAAACAATGGGTAGGACTAATTATTATACATTACAACAGGTGCCATCAACAATATTCTGTAGCTTAAAACGTTTTTAAATATTATAATACTATGCAAGAATTTTTTTGTTTTATTTACTGAAAGTTTTTTAATCTTTATTTGTTTTTAAATAAATTAAGAAAGTATTTTTTTTAATATCTGCAAAGGAAATAGATAATTTATTACTGTTTTTATAAAAAAAGCTACTACCGTTTGCTTTTATTTTTATTGTACGAATAAAGTAGATTAGCGCCTTATTTGAAATATATTTGATGATTTATAAATATATTTTTAATGATTAAGAAAATATTTTATGAAACATAATTATTTACGCCTTTGTGGTACGGTGCGTAACTGTAAAATGCAACGATTGTGGGTTTGAATTCCACTCTGGAGAATAAATTATCTTAATTTACCTGCTCTAATAGCAATACCAAGATGTTTTTTTTTAATTTGTAAACTTTTTAAAGTACTTGACCCCTACGAAACATAAGTACAAGGCTGCTACTTCCCATCCTTTATGGTTTTATTACGCCACATCCGCGCACGCGCACAGGATGCAATCTAACAAATATATTACTTCAATTCAAATATACCCTATAGTAATAGCCTTAAAGAAGAATTTACTTTAAAAATATTCACATTGTCTTTGTTTTATAGGAAGTCCTATATATCGCTAAGAAAACTCTTAATTCGTAGGTGATAAAATCGATTTTCTTTATTATTTTAATCGAATCGATCTGTTGTACCGTCGCCTTCTTGTCGCTTCAAGTATATTGTTATATTATAATTGAATGTTTCAATAACAATGGCGCCCGCTGTCCGTTTTAGAAAGATGCCAATCTTCGCGTATTACATGTTAATTACATTAAGCTTATTAACATCAGAGTAAGCAATTAGTGCTTAATATTATTATTTTTTTAGCTTTACGCTGTATCCCGCACATAGCAAGGTAGGCTGAGGTTCCCGTTGAAACATTTCTCTTTTTTTTCCCATTTTGAGGCCGAATTCAAAGAGAGTTAGTATCGAACCCACGAATGGCCTTTTAAAATTATAATAATCCATAATAATGACATTTGGCATGTATCTCACTGGCAACTCTCCCACTGTTGTACAGGTTGTACTCTTCTACACTTCTTAAGGACCTTAGTTCAGAAGTATAGGAGGCGAGTCAGAGAAGATTTATCGAAATTTCTACGGAATGGAAACTTATTTTACGAAAACGAACCCACCACCCGTCGCGATTGCAGTCTTGCTTGAGCCCCTGCGCCACGAATGGCCACAAAAATAAAATATATATAACCTGGAATATTTATTGAGAAACGAATTTACAATACATTTGAATTAAAAAACGATAAAACTAATAAAAAACGAATAAATTATTAAAAAAATCCAAATAATATTATAAACCCTTCCTTTTTTACTCTTAACACAATTTTAGCAACAAAATGTATATTTAAAGGTGAAAAGCATAAAAAATAATCAATATTTTTAAAAGAAAGAATGCCAAGAATCCTCAATACGGGTTTGCATGAGAACTAAGGACAGATGTCCATCATCCACACATCGGAGTTAGTGGTTAGACCCGTCTTTTATTTATAACTAATTGATTAAGCGAACTGCATACTGCATTCTGCATTCGAGATTAGGGCCTGGTGCATAATCTTTTAAATTGCAGTGACACAGGGTCTGCCGGCTGTGGGTTCGATTTCCAGTTGCGGTAATAAAGTATTTTAATTTTTCGCTTTGATCATTATCAAAGCTTAGCGTTGATTGCCACTTAGTACGCAATATTTCGAAAATTTTGCGGAAAGTAAGGAGCGGAGTGTCTTAACACTAGGTTCCCAATGCGTACCCTGCTATAACGCGGGATAACGCGTGAAAAAAAATAAACAGCCCGACCAGTTTTGGCGCACGGAACGAAATAAGCATACGACTGTAATCGCGACAGGTCGTGGGCTCGATTCCCTCCTAATAAAATATTTTTTTACATTTTTTTTTCCCCGTTCTGGTAACGAGGCAAAGCGCGGTCGTTGAGTTCTACCACGCATTGGATACAGAATTCGACAGAAACTTGCAATCGGAAGTGTCTCAATAGGCAATGAGTGTCATAACAATAGGTTCCCAGGTTACCTCTGTCTACCCTGCTATTTGCGTAAAAAAAATACCGAAGCCACGTCAAACCCAGCGAGCTATATGTAGACGATGAAATTGAATTTCGACTAAAGTAATTTCCACTGCACTTACAGGAAGTACTACAGTCGGCACCAACGCCATTGTTCTAGCTTTACGAGCGAGGTGGAATGCAAACAGGAACCCAACCCGGTACCAACGATAAGTTAGGACAATCACCCGATACACATCGGAGTTCCTAGTTATTCATCTAATTAACTTATGTTAGAGTTGGAGTTTAAGTAGATAATGATGGTTATGTTTTTAAAAAATATGTTTTTATTTATATTCTAGACTAGAAGGATTTTTGGATTAGTGTTGACATAAGTTATACTTAGGACAAGTCCACCAATTGTGAAAAAATAATTTTGTATATTGTGATAGGTAATTGTTTTTGGAATAGCCTTTAATACTTTAGCTTCACTTTGTATCAAACTCAAAATATTCTTATTCAAATAAACACTTATAAGCACTTTTTAATCGTCGAATTAACATAAAAACAAGGTTCAGAAGGCAAGGCAACAAGGTTCTGCTGAGAAGAGCCTGCAAGAAACTCTACAGTAATGCGCTCACATCAAGATAGGGAGACGGAATCTGGAAAACTAGTGTTACGACACTCCGCATTGATTAACACACTGGCGGAATTAAGCGTCGCAGTTAAATATTTCACTTCCTCAAGTAAGAATCAAACCCGCAATCTGTCGTGTTTACAGTCGCACGATTTTTGCAAATAATACTACTGGGTACTGATTCTTACTCCCGTAATACTACTTAGAATATTACAAATTGCCATGTAGATAAATGAGGAAATGTATAAATGATAAGGAGGTCCTCTATTGGTGTTCTCCTACATTCCATCACCATCTCCAAATTTCATGGGAACAGAAAAACAGAGATTTTCCACTTTACCTTTAAAAATTACCACGCAAAGTTGCGGGTGACGACTAGTTAATTATAAAGATAGTATAGTTTTGCAAAAAAAGCTAGGTTTACAGCATTTTCGATGATAAACGTATAATTTTATTGTATAAATCCGTTACAGCCATTTTTTATAGAATGTAACAACTAACGACGTCTGTGAGAAAAGAAACAGTAAACCTTCTGTATTGTTATAGTGTTATTAAGAGATGCGTTATTGTCGTATAATGTGTATACCACATATTTTATGTTACATTGCGTTTCTAAGACGCCATCTTGGTAGAACTGTATCAGATTATATACGCGGAGAATGTGAATTCGATTCTTACTTGGAAGATTTCTTATATAAATTTCTTTTTATCAGGATTTCTTTCTTGCTGAATTTCTTTTTTGAGGCACAAAATGTGTATGTAAAATCGACTGGTTGTGGGTTCGATCCCCACTCGAGGAAATGAAATATTTATTTACATTTATATTTTCATTTCTTCGCTCTGGTGTCGGGGAAAAGCGCGGCGTTGTGTTCCGCCACTCAAAACGCCTCCAGAACAGAACGGAAAGTGGGGAACGGAGTGTTTTAACACTACATTCTCTCTGCCTACCCTGCTCTGTGCGGGATACAGCGTGAAGCTGAAGAAGAAGAATTTCTTTTTAGCTTAACGCTGTATCCCGCCTATATTAACATGTATTTTTAATGGTTATTTAAAAACGTTTTTTGAGGTCGTCGTGCAGTGGCACAGAGTCTGACTGTTACCTTGACTTTAACTTTTTGTAGGTTCAATTCTAAATTGGGGGAATTAATTATTATTATTTCCTGGCTCTGGTTACAAGACGTTGCGTTCTCGAAAATTGAGCAAGGAGTAGGCAGCGGCTTGTCTTAGCGTCAGGTTTCCCTATCTAGCCTGCTATGCGAGAAGCCACTTATTAACCTTTAATCTAAAAGAAAAAACACTTTAGTAGGCGCTGCCAGTCAAAGGAAAGTTGTTCTTAATATTTTAATAAACGGATATCCCAAATGGCCGAAGTTGCTTTAAAAAACAATCTGTCGTACATTCAATGTTCAAGTAATGCGTAATTATGGTTCATTATATAAGCTACAAATTTGTAATCCTTAAAATATTCGTCTCGAGAACGCTTTTATCGAGTTTTTCTTTTAATCGTTATATACTAGTATATATATATATATATATATATATATATATATATATATATATATATATATATATATATATATATATATATA